>JACRUU010000019.1:18431845-18441845 GCA_030449085.1 Kryptopterus vitreolus
GGTCACGCCTCCTTCACTGCAGACAGAGAAGACACACCTCCCCATCTGACAAAGATTCCACGCCTCCTTCACTGACAGACACAGAAGACACACCTCCCCATCTGACAAAGATTCCACGCCTCCTTCACTGACAGACACAGAAGACACACCTCCTTCACTGACAGACACAGAAGACACACCTCCTCATCTAACAAAGAGACCACACCTCCTTCACTGATACACACAGAAGCCACGCCTCCTTTACTGACAGACAGGTAATAGAATGAAGAAAACCTTTGACAGTTCATTCATTCATTCATCTTCTACCGCTATATCCGATCTTCTCGGGTCACGGGGAGCCTGTGCCTATCTCAGGCGTCTATGGGCATTAAGGCAGGATACACCCTGGACGGAATGCCAACCCATCGCAGGGCACACACACTCACACTCACACACACATTCATACACTAGGGACAATTTTCCAAGGTGCCAATCAACCTACCGTGCATGTTTTTGGACCGGGAGGAAACCGGAGAACCCGGAGAAAAACCCCCTGAGGCACGGGGAGAACATGCAAACTCCACACACACATGGCCGAGACGGGAATCGAACCCGGATCCTGGCGGTGTGAGGCGAACGTGCTAACCACTAAGCCACCGTGCCCCACCCTTTGACAGTTATTAAGGCTTAATCCTTTTAGACTGGCGTATATCAGGAACCCCACAGTGCATGATGTGGAAATACACACTGAATGGGATCCCGGTCCACTTCAAGGCACCGTAAACATACAATACCAAACCGATTTATCACAAATCCAGTTGAACCACAACATAGATAAGGCAACCAGAAAAGAAAGGGAAAAGAGCCTTGCCTTGACGATAGTGCACACAATCACCTTAAATCACTCGCGAGCGCGACATCAAATATTTATTACAACACGATATCCAATATGCAATAAACGCAATACTCTTAACGATGACTAGCGCTCCAGATGATCTCCACCACCCTTGCACTTCACTCGGGACACCATTTTTTTTCCCCACTCTCCCTGCCTTCTATACATAACTCTCACTGCGGACAAATGTCCGTCTGACAGAACGCAATCTCGGAATTCTCACTGGAACGTTCCATGTAAAAAACATGACCTGTCAGTGAGAAATCATTTGCACGTAATATATTCGAAATTACTGAGGTAATTATTGCGGTATGAAAGTTTAATATCGGCACGCGACCGGTGTGAAGTGGCGTATAAGAGGAAAATGGGATGTTGAGGTAACGGAACTGCCCCGGCGAGGTGGTTTATTCATAAATACGCCTGTGTGAGAAGATTTTAGGGCTCGGGATATGAATTGGAATACAAAGGGCCAGCCAGAAAGAACATTTATGGCATCTAACAGATGCCCTTATAGAGAACAATTATCTAGATCAGAGGTGGGTAAATTACGAGGGCCACATCCTGCCGCTTGGTTCTTTTAATTTGGCCCGCCGAACTGGTTTAAATCTTCTTTGCTGTACCAGAATAAAGTATGTTTTATATATAGATATATCCACACAGCGGCTCTGACATTGTCGGAGTACGTGCAGTGAGAACAATGACAGAAAAATATAGCGAAACGCATGCAGAGCTTGAACCCAGGTACCCCCCCCCTATACTTTTGGTAGCATAATGAAAATGATATCATTTACTGCTCTGTACAGGTGAAGAAAATTCATATCGAACATAAGTTCCAATGATGACTCTATGATCTCAAGGGCTCGTTCGGGCCTTGAACACACCTCAGCTTTCTCTTGTGGCCCCTTTGGAAAATATAATTTCCCACCCCTGATACAGATCAAGAATATTCTAGGAGATATGTGGTGAGGGGGTGTTGGGGGCGGGCTAATGCAAAATGTGTCAAACAGAGCCAATAATATTAATAAAAAACAATTGTACATGTAATCTTTATTTTTTGTAAAGCTGATTGGGACAGTGTTGAAAGAAGAAAGTTGATCAGAAGATTGCAGGTTCAATACCCACCGTCACCATGCTGCCCCTAGTGGTTACAAAAGGTAAAAAAAAAAAAAAATTAAAAGTTTGAAACTGGGCTTTATTTACAATTTATTATTGTGTAGATGTTAACCGAAGTTTAAAAAATTCTTACCAGGTCAGGTAAGAATTGTTTAGGTAATTGTTTACCCCGCTGGCTTTTAAATTTGAACTAAATATAAATGAATCTTGCTTGTTTTTAGGAGGACATTTTTACAGGGTAGTACAGGGTAGACCCAAAATGTCCTTCTCTACCACATGTGTAACAGTACAGTCCTTTCTCCCCAGTACGCATATGCACTTAATCATTTTGCAAATCGATTGCAGTTATTTAAAAATAAAAAATAAATAAATAAATAAATAAATAAATAAAAATGAAGTTGTTAATAATCAAAAACAAACAAACAAAAAAACGAGAAGTTTGCTATTATTACCAATATCCAGAAATACTCCGTAATTGAAATATTATTACCGTGACAACCCGACAGAAATCACACACACCGTGTATTTGCGTGTATCTGTATACAAAAAGTCCTTATTAAGCACAAATACAACCAACTTTAGTAGAATTCCGTAATTTGTAAAATGTAATATCACAAAAGGGGTATTAAAAAAAAAAAAAAAAAAAAAAAAAAAAACACGAAGCGCATACATTATATATGCGACGGCGACGTGTTTAAGCGGTAAAGACCTCGCTCGGGTCTGAACTCCACGGCAAACACGGGACGAGATCTCATAAGCGTATTCGAGCGAGGGGGTCGTTAAAAAAAAAAATGCTTATCTAAGGAGAAAATTTCCATCCTTTTGCTTTCGAGTTCCTTTTTCGCTCTTATCCTTCGTTCTTTCTGTCCTCTGTACCTGAACTCCACCTGCTATTGATCAGGCCTCGTTTAAATCCGTGGGAGGAGGAAGAGGAGGGGAGAGAAAGAATGAAAAAGTGAACGAAAGAGAACGCGGCGATGATTTATTCATTTTCGAATCAGAAAGGTAGATGAGAGGGGAATCTTCTGAAAGAGAGAAAGAGACAGACTGCAGGCGAATGAGACAGACCTCTCTTTTTCTCTCTCTCTCTCTCTCTCTCTCATTCCCTCGTCCTCTATTCCTCTGCACCCTGAGGCCGGTGATGTGCAAGTCCCTCTAATTAACAAGGTGAATCATACTGCCTCTCTCTAATTAGCCGACATGACAATCTAATGGAAACATGCGGGAAGAGCTGGTGCCTGGAAAAGCGCCTCACAAAAGCCTTTCTTTCTCTTCCTTTCTTCCTTTCCTTCATTTCCATTTTTGCCCTCCTCCTTTTTTTCCTCTCTGGGTGAAGCAGGTCAGGCCCCGAACCAGAGACCGATTTCGTTATTCCACTTCTTATTGCACATTACCAAGCGGAATTGGAATCATTTTCCTTTTCTCCGCCTCCTGCGATCTGAGCGAAACTCTTAGCACCCTATTCCTCTGATACACCATTGTCCAAATGAGTGATCCCGCATACATGGGAATGTGATCCTACAGGCTCTCAAACATACACACACACACACACACACACACATGCGTACATACACACACATACCTACATACACACACACACACACACACACAAACACACACACACACACATGCATACACACATACATACATGCACATGCACATGCACGCACACACGCACATACACATACATACACATAAACAAACTGGAGAGATTTTCGTTCGCCATCTTGCTTGCAGGTACAAATCTCTTTTTTGTTGCTCTTTATTTGTTTAGTCTTTCTTTCTTTCTCGGGCCTTGTTCATGACTCCAGGATAAATCAGGGACAAAACTCGAACAACAACGTGGCCACACACTTACCAAAACCCCAATATAACGCTCATATTAAAGGAATAGTTCAGCCAAAAATGAAATTTCCCACAATTTCCTCCACCGACCTCAAAATACAGTCGATAAATCGCAGCGTCTTCACCTTCTGCTCTCGAGGAAAAGAGTAAAGTAAAGAGGGAAAGAACATGTGAGAGCCGTTACAGCTCACACCTCCTCTTCCTCAAAGTGTACCATCATCAATCAACCATCATCTATTATTACATGTGCACATCTCTGTTTATATCACACACACACACACACACACTCACTCTCTCTCACACACACACACTCACTCTCTCTCTCACTCTGTCACACACACACTCACACTCGCTTTCTCACTCACACACACACACACACTGTCAGTCACACATACACACACACACTCTCACACACACACACACACACATAGGCACACACTCTCACTCTCTCTCTCTTTCTCTCTCTCTCACACGCACACACTCTCACACACACACAAACACACTCATTTTCTCACTCTCTCACTCACTCTCACTCTCATTCAGTCAGTCACACACACAATCTCTCACTGATTCACATATTCTCTCTCTCTCTCTTATTTACTCATTCACTTACACTCACTCCTTCTCTCACCCTCTCACTCAATGATCACTCAATTTTCTCACCACCTCACTCACTCACTCCTTCATTAACTTTCTCACCTCCTTACTCATTCCTTCATTAACTTTCTCACCACCTCACTCATTCACTCACTCCTTCATTAACTTTCTCACCACCTCACTCATTCACTCACTCCTTCATTAACTTTCTCACCACCTCATTCACTCACTCCTTCATTAACTTTCTCACCACTCCTCACTCATTCACTCACTCCTTCATTACTCACGCTCATTAAACTTCTCACCGCCTCACTCATTCACTCACTCCTTCATTAACTTTCTCACCGCCTCACTCATTCACTCACTCCTTCATTAACTTTCTCACCACCTCATTCATTCACTCACTCCTTCATTAACTTTCTCACTGCCTCACTCATTCACTCACTCCGTCATTAAACTTCTCACCGCCTCACTCATTCACTCACTCCTTCATTAACCTTCTCACCGCCTCACTCATTCACTCACTCCTTCATTAACTTTCTCCCCACCTCATTTACTCACTCCTTCCTTAACTTTATTACTGCCTCACTCATTCACTCACTCCTTCATTAACTTTCTCACATTTACATTTGCAGCATTTGGCAGATGCCCTTATCCAGAGCGACTTACAACTGAGCAATTGAGGGTTAAGGGCCTTGCTCAAGGGCCCACTAGTGGCAGCTTGGTGGTGATGTGGTTTGAACCTGTGATCTTCTGGTCCAGAGGCCAACACCTTAACCACTGGGCTACCACCTCCCTCACGCATTCACTCACTCCTTCATTAATTTTCTCACCTCCCCTCTAAATAATTTATTCACTTTCTCACTCTTTCTCTCAATCACACCCTCCCTCATTTACTTCTATATCTCCCCCATATCCCCCCATGTATGTAAGGGGGAGAAAACGTAGAAACAATTGCACTGCTCCCGCATTTGAACTTGTGATCCTTGGCATCATCTCCATAATGTCAAAGCGATGATTCCCATTTCTCCTGAATTCCGACTCTTCTGGCGATTTGTGATCAGTTACCATATCCAACCAGACTGTGTGTGTATGTGTGTGTGTGTGTGTGTGTGTGTGTGTGTGAGAGAGAGAGAGAGAGAGAGAGAGAGAGTGCATCATTATCTAATTGGAAGCATACCAGTTTGCACAAAAGAAAAGAAATGCAGGGAATTGTGGTTCAAGACATTTCATGCAATTCTGCCAAGCAAACGAGACAAAAAAAAAGAAAGAAAAACTCGGAACGCCCGAGGTGGAAAAATATTTAAGGAAAATTATTCTAACAAAAAGTCGAGAGATTCCCAATGGACACTTTGAGCATGGAAGCACTCAGAGCAAAAAAGTGGAGCATCGCTACAAGGACATGGAGATACCCTGAGGGGGAGAGAAAGACACAATGAAGAGAGAGAGAGAGAGAGAGAGAGAGAGAGAGAGAGAGAGAGAGAGGGAGAGAGGAAGAGAGCGACAGACTTATATATCAGTTACCTCATCAGCGATGTTAAGTTATATCCAGGTCCCGCTGAGGTCTGACAGAATCTAATCACATGACATCCGGGGCCACATTCGAATTTCTACCACAGAACTGCTGAATCCTGCAATCTGATTGGTCGGAAGAAGTGTTTTTTTTATAATAAAGATACTCGCTCTAGCTACGGGTTTAGTTTCTTCTATTTGGTTATATCATAGATTATATAGAAACAACTCATGTACACAGGCTTGTCTATTATTATCTATATTCTTTTTTTTTCTGGAGGATAAGAAGCAACTCACCATAGGTTCACAGAGGAATAAAACACATTATTTGCACTATTTTTTGGGTGGGCGTCTTTGGGATTAAATTATCTTTAACATTTTCAAAAGTAACTGTAATTTAATTACACATTTCTTCTCAGTAACTGTAACAGATTACAGTTACTTTTATTTTGTAATTAAATTATGTAACGCCGTTACATTTAACCAACACTGAATACATTACCGTAGGAACCTGAACATATTACCAGTTTATATGGAGAGCAACCAAAACCGGAACATAATTCTTAAAGGAGCCACGTTCATTGAAATGAACAAGGAATTCATATTGGAAGAATCATTTCCAATTTTGATATAAACGTTAAATAATTAATCATTTTAGGAAAGGAAAGTAAAAATTCTATATTTAAAACATCTGTTACAATTAAGAGCATTAGAAATATAAAAGCTTAAAATTGCAATTAGTTGAGTTAACTCGCGGCAACTGCGTGATTAATCGTGTTTTCATATTTTAAACTATTGACAGCCCTGATATATATATGTATATATATATATATATATATATATATATATATATATATATATATATATATATATATATATATATATATATATATATATATATGTTGTTTTATTCTGCAACATGGAGTGAAGGAGGCCGGAGGGCTTTGGAGATACATTTTTGCCTAAGGGCATCAAAACGTCTCGAACAGGCCCTGCTCCACATTTAGAAATGAGGTGGCGTTTCGGATGCAGCTTTGTGATCCTGTTAAAAAAAAAAAAAAAAAAAGGCTGTCCAATCAGAAATCAGTGCAATGACAGCTCAGAAAACTCACAGGCGCGTTACTCCGAGCTGAGGCCTAGATCTCGTCCCACTTCCTTCCTGTTTCACAATGACATGCTGATACTCTGGAGGCAAAGTCTATTAGTGCACTCTGATGCTGTCAGTACCACACACACACACACACACACACACACACACACACACACACACACACAGCTGGCTTTGTTAGCGTTCGTCTAAAGTTTTTCCCCACTGTGCTATGGTCGAATATACCCTGGCCTCAGCTCTGGACCTGGAGGTGTGTGTGTTGTGTGTGTTGTGTTGTATTGGGTTAAAAAGGCAGCCCGTGACCCAGGTGTTCAGGACGGAGGCGACTCTCCTCTCCTCTCGTCCCGTAGCCTCCAGACCGGGCCAACTCATGATGAATCTGTGGCCTGAGAGAGTCTGCGCATCCTGACACCATGATCTATCTGCCCGGGCAAACTGTGGCTCTTGTTCTGGCCATCCCTCACTCCCCCCATCTTTTTTTTCCCCTCCTCCCCTCTACTCTGTCACTCGTTCTCTCACCCTCACCCTTCACCCCACCACTGACCAACCCCACAGACACTCGCAACCATCCCTCAAACTATCACACCTCTTTCTCTATCTCTCTAACCAATAAGAGAATGTCATGTTCAGAATGGGGCCTCGTTTCTAAACACACACACACACACACACACACACACACACACACACACACACACACACACACACACACACACTTTGCCTTGTTTTCGGCCATTGATTTTCACTGTGGGCGTTTTAAAAATAGTCCATCTGACCGCTGGGCTTATCCATAGATAGGTCTCTCTCTCTCTCTCTTTCTCTTTCTCCCTCTTTCTCTCTCTCACACACACACACACACACACACACACACACACACACACACACATACACACAGACAAACTGTGTGCGCTATTGGTCGGGAGAATACAGAAAGAAGAATTGAATGTTGTTGAAGGGCAGAAAGAGACAGATGAGAATACCACATGGTACATTGCAAACAACACACACACACACACACACACGCGCACATGGCACACACACACACACACACACACACACTCGTCAGGTACTATATACACAAAACTTTCTTTTTTACAATTCCGTGCTCCACTTTCATTCATTTACAAGACTTCCTGTCTTTTAGAAGTAGTGAGGTGTCAATCAAAGCTAAGCCCCGTCCCTTTCGCAGTACTAAAATCAGTACTCAGTTATGGGTGATTGGCGAGCCGGGACTCAAAGTAATGCCTCGTCCTTCAGGCTGTAGTTTCTAAACGCGTCTCCGGAGCCGGTCCCGTGCCGCAGTCACTGTTACTTTGTCGCACTTTTGCCGCTGAGCAATAAGGCGCACGCTTTCGCTCGGCGTCTCGCTGAACACGCTCGTTCCCTTACCCTCGTCGAAAAGGCGTCCGACATGCTCATTAATCTGGATGAAAATTTGGGCAGATGCGCGGAAAAAAAAAGAGAGAGAGAGGGAGAGAAAGAAACCGGCGACAACAGGCTCTGCCTGCGACACAAACAGCGGCTCTGTCGCCTCCAGCCAATCAGGTGATGAAAACCAGAGCGAGCATAACGAGAAACGAGCGCCATTACGCTCGGAGAGAGCGAAAAAGCGAAAGAGGCAGTTCCTGCTCGCCAAGAACATTAAATAAAAGCGCAATTTCAGCAAGACCTTTTTAAAATTCACACTGAAATCAGCAAGAGTGTGTGTTTGCAGCAGTGGAAGACGAGGAGTGTGACTCGTATGTGTGTGTGTGTGTGTGTGTGTGTGTGTGTGTGTGTGTGTGTGTGTGTGTGTATGTGTTTGGTGTAGTGGGTAGTTAATTGAGCCACATGCAGCAGCAGATGCGAGTGTGTGGACAAGACGAGTGTGTACATGGATTGTGTGTGTGTATGTGTGTGGTTAATTGAGCCACATGCAGCAGATGTGTGTATGTGTGTGTGTGTAGGCACACTGTGTGTATAAACAGGATGAGTGGTGTATATGAACATTTTTGCTTCCTGAGGGTGAAGTTAGATGTAGGTTCAAAATAGCAATAATTAGCACTCATAGATAGTGTGTGTGTGTGTGTGTGTGTGTGTGTGTGTGTGTGTGTGTGTGTGTGTGGGGTCATAATGCAAAAAATGTCAACATTCTATTTAGATAAAGTATCAATGAGTGTCAGTCTGGATTCCTTAAGAGAAAGATTTCTTCAGCGATTGGAGCCACACGGGTCGGCCTTCACTCCCAACGTGGATCAACGAGCCTCAGAATGCATCATGACCCTGTCGCCGGGTCACCGACGTTCTGATATTGGAGCACTTTTGGTAGACCCTGCCCGGGACACACACCCCCCTTACAAGAGCTGCAGTTCTGGAGATTCCCTTTATACCAAATTAACCCCGCCCACAAACAGGTCACATGATGTAGTGACGATCAGTGTTGTTCACTCCATAATGCCGTAATATTATTCCTGATTAATTATGATATTATATATATATATATATATATATATATATATATATATATATATATAGCTAATATTATGATATATATATATATATATATATATATATATATATATATATATATTCACAACAGGTATCCCAAAAACTCACCTTCAGTCTAGCATTTTACATTTCATGCACACCAAATTAGCATTTACTGCATTTGACTCGATATGTAGATAAATCACTTCTGGTTTTTGCGTTGTCGATGTTATATACGGTTCTTATTGCACTACTGTGTGTTGTTTGCACGTGCCGTGTCGGAGGATCGGAATGCAATATGCTGTATGTGGGCGGCACACACTGTCATCAGGGCCGCGCTGTAGAACATGCAGACAATCTATATGTCTCATCATATTGCCGCATCAGATTAAAGTAAATATATTGCATTAAAACTGTGCGTGCGGTTCCACATGCACTGTTCAGCTTTATGAGATTCACAAAAAACTATAATGCTTATTCTATTCTAC
>JACRUU010000019.1:18446845-18464345 GCA_030449085.1 Kryptopterus vitreolus
ACGAGTTACGTTCCAAGAGTTCATTGGTAGTATGAATTTGTTTGTAAGTTGTTTGTGGCGTTTGCTATTACGCTCCACGACTACGCATGTATATATATATATATATATACGCATGTATATATATATATATATATATATATATCCTATGTTATAAGATATAAGCTATAAAAATAGTAATTCACTGCATTCCTGAATGCTGGACTAGTTATAAAAACAATAACAGTAATATACACATTTTTATATACATTTAAAAGTAATTATAAAAGTATATAATAGTAATGATAACAGTAAATAAGAACAGAATAAAATAATACAAATTATCCGGGGAGGTTTACATACATACATACATACATTTTGTAACACTCCAGCAGATGGCAGCACTACGCTTCACGCAAAGTCACAGGGAGCACCTTAATAAATTAGCTGGAGCTGTGAAACTGATGCTCTCCTGACCCAGTATGCAACCGAGCTCTTGATCACATGATCTCACCTCCATACCCACCCGTGTACGTGTGAACGCAGATAAATAAAGTGCTTTATTGTAAACATAGCTAGACTTGGAACTTTTTGATCCCATCTCGTATTAATTCAGGAAGGACACGGGCGTAACGGCGTGTCTTCGCGTCCGCGTGACAATGTTACCGTAAGTCGACTCACTTTAGCTGCTTTGAGGAGAATCTCTCTCTCCTGCTCGTCTTTCCTCTGCTTCTCCAGCCGCTCTAAATGCTCGAAGAACTTTAGCTGAGATCGGACATCAGACGACTGTTCGGACCACTCGTCATCCTGGAGACGGAAAAACAGCGAGAATGAACTGAGAAAAAGAAGGAAATAAAATCTCATAATGATCTTGTTTGTGTTTCGTTCATAACTCATATGCCATGTGGCTCTGAAGCCTCGAAGACGAGTCGGCAGGAAAAACAAAGTTTGCGTTAACGCTGTAATTAAACGTGTTTATTTCACAAAAGCCTTCTCGAGAGTCGCGTTTCCTGTTACTTCACTCTTTCCAGATTCTCATCTCTGCGTGTGCATCACAACGACTCGAGCTAAAACGGCATCCCATCTTTATCTTTCACCTCCTTCGTGTCTCTTTTCCCCTCTTTCTCTTTCTCTTTGTGATGCACTGAGACGGTGTTCCGTTATATTTTTTCTCTGCTTTATTGATGGCTTCCAAACCAGTGAAAGGAAAAAAAAAAAGATCTGTCGATACGCAGAGCGAGTCGTGATCGCCGTACCTGGCTGCAGTCCTGCTCACAAATAAACAACTTAATAAATAAAAACAAGGCTTTTAACTTCTCTCCATCTCGCTTCGTTTCTACCTCGATGCTTTTTTTTTTTTTCACGACGCGTACCTGAGCCTACAAACGATCCCGAGAAGGCGCATTAGTGCGCCACACTTTCCATTCGCTCTCAGATGGATGTTTATACGTCTCCGCTTGATACGTTTGACACGAGTCCCTCTGGGCCGGCGTCGGGAACCCGAACACAACAAGTTCTTTTTGTTTTTTTTTTTTTTTTTTTTTAAAAACCTCATCCGGTATCGAGTGGTCTACCACGAGCAAGTTTTATTTATACTTTTATACGCACTTGAAACTACATGAAAAAAAAAATTTGATAAACACGATTAGCAGAAACAAAAAGCAGCAGGTTCTCAAATCTGAACCATGTGCATGACGGCTGCTCCTTTCAAGCTACTGAAAGCTCTTCTGGCTCTTTCGAGATGTTTATGATAAAAGTTTCCAAGAAACAAGGTTTTTCGAACGGAGACACAACATGGGTACGCACTGCCGCCAAAACCCCAACAATACATGTATACAAATTCGGTTCCGGTATAATACATTCCCGCTCGGGCGAAGGTTTTTTTTTAACGCTTAAGTTTCACTTCCGTTTAAAGATTTTGTTTATTTATTTATTTATTTATTTATTTTTTAGAAAAAAGGACTTTCTTTTGGATATTTTATCAAATTCTCATTGTACTACAAAATAACAACGGCGGGGCTTTGAAAAAGTATCCGTACACCTTGAATATTCATACATTCTGTCGCGTTATAAAAACAAATAAATATATTTTATTGGGGTTTTATGTGATACACTAACACAAAGTACACAAAGTATCGCATTGTTGTTAAGTGCAAGTAAAATCGTAATATGATGTTAAAGTTTTTTTTTCCTTCTTTTTTTTTTTTTACAAATAAAAATCTAAAAAGTGTGGTGTGCATATGCATTTTGTCAGGTTATAACAACAAATAAATGCATTTTGGGGTTATCGCAAGAAAAGTGCAAGAAAAATCATATATGATGTTAAAGGTTTATAAATAAAAATCTAAAAAGTGTAGTGTACATATATATTTGGATTGCACTGCCATTTTTTAGGTGGTATCAGAGTGAAAGAAAGCATTCAGAGATCCACAGCTCAGGTGTCTTTCCACAGGACAACTATTAATCATGGACTTGACAAATCTGACTACTATAGAAGAGCGGCACGAATACTGTTGACAAAAAAAAAGTAGGGGAGCCAGGATACATGTGGAACAATGTGAAACCAACATGTAACTTTTTAGCCTGCATTCAAAAAACGCTATGTGTGGCAGAAACCTAACACTGCATCCCCACATGGTGGTGGCAGCATCATGCTGTGGGGATGCTTTTCCTCAGCAGGGACAGGGAAGCTAATCAGAGTTGATGGAAAGATGGATGGAGATAAATACAAGTCACGACAACGACCCAAAACATTCAGCCTGTGCTACAACGCAATGGTTGAAGCATATTCATGTGTTAAAATGGCCCTGTCAAAAGACCTAAATCCTATTGAGAATTGAAAATTGCGGTTCACAGACGTTCTCCATTCAATGAAGAAATGACAAAAATCATTCATTCATTCATTTATTTATCCAAACAGGAGGAATCCAAGTCATTCATGCATCCAAATTTCCAACTGTAAACTGTCTTATGTTCTTTTTCAGTCTTCCCACTCATATCAAATTCCCCAATTTTTTCCTGGCTTTTACTAAAAAGCTGAATTTACATCATCTTTAATGGACAGAAGAAAAGACAAAAACCAGAAACGGACAATAATTTAAACGTGGCTTTTCTGTCATCTATTTTTAATACCCAGTTTATAAAGCGGTCGTTTTGTAGCCAAAGTTCTGGAAATGTGCATTTTCCTGGCATGTCTGAATTAGTTAACAGGCATTGATGTTATATTGTAATTAATGTATTTGCAGTGCGTGTTGATTGTATACTGATCAGCAATTTCTTATTAAAATATTTATTAATTAATTGGAAAAAGACATGCTGGGATCAACTGGAAAATCACAAAAAAGAAAATACATGTTTGTGTATTATTTTGAATTATGGAAATGATTCAGTTCCTGTTTCCTTGAAGGCTGTTTGGTTCCTACCTTACTGGAGTCCATGCGATGCTGGGCGATGAAAGACACTTTCTCCAGCACCGTCCTTAGCCGTGTCTGTGTGGCGTGAGCGATGAAGTTTACCGCCTCCAAAGGAACCTCAGTCACCCCGAACTTTTTTGCTAGAAGGCATGAGAACACACAGTTACATCCATGAGATGTATTCATGATAAGTTTATAAAGCACATATGTCGGATCATCTCTAATTTGGCCAATTGTTGCCCCATAATCCTGTTAGGTTCCTTACTTTCACCAAACCATTTTCACTCTATTCATTCCCCTTCTACCACTTTATCTCTCAGGCCGTGGGGAATCTGTGCCTATCTCAGGTGTCTTCGGGCATCAAGGCATGACACACCCTGTATGGAATACCAACCCATCATACACACATTTTTTTAAGGTGCCAATAAAACCTACCGTGCATGTTTTTGGACCTGGGAGGGGGGGCATCCGCAGAACACAGAGAAAAAACCCTGCGGCACGGGGACAATATGCAAACTACACACACACACACACACACACACACACACACACACACACACACACACACACACACCGCTGAGGCGGGAATTGAGCCCCCAATCCTGGAGGTGTGAAGCAAACGTTCTAACCACTAATCAACCGTGCCCCCTTCACTATATATCTCATCCATGTATGTATGTATTTGGGTTGGACTGCATTTTTTTGTGGTATCAGCGTAAAGGATCCAAGAAGAAGTCAAAAAGGACCAGATGGGAGAGTCTACGGTACAACTATTAATCATGGACTCGACCAATCTGACTATTATGGAAGAGTTTGAACGTTTGAGACAATTCATGTAGGGGACACAGGAAACGTGTAACTTTTTAGCCCACTTACAAAAACGCTATGTGTGGGGAAAACTGATAATGCATCCCCAAATGGTGGTGGCAGCAGCATCATGCTGTGGTTATGCTTTTCTTCAGCAGGGACAAGGGAAGCTGGTCTAAACAAAACAAACGTTAGCTTTGAAAGGTCGGCCGTCCCAATACTTTTGCCAACAAAGAATATAAATGAAATAAACAGAAACAAGCAGATTAATTTAAACCTGCGATTTAAAACTGTGAGGCAATAATGCAATATGAATCTGACCAATTATCACAACACTGTTATACACAAAATTACGTCTCGCAAACAAACGAGCAACAAATTATGATCAATTAGTTTTTACGCGCGTCTCGCAGAAGCGGCTTCTCCTGAACATCTGCATCACAGTTGCGTCAACGCCTCTCGTATCATAAAACGATGCTGTACATGAGTGTGAAACATCTTGCAGAAGATCACACAGCAGCTGTGTACAATAAACGAAGCCTATATTTTTCAGAGGGAAAAATGTAAAAAAGATAATAAAAGTGAAAGTATAATCCGGAAGGTCCCTAACAGCATACGTGTGTGTGATAGGTTACTCGCGGTGCACTAATTAGTCGTACCTACAGCCGCGCAAATGCTCCGTCTCACATCTCTTTCTTTCATTTCCGAATTAACATAACCCCCCCCCCCCCACCTGCTCCTCCTCTTCTGTTCTTTTAAGTAAATCGCGCAAATTATTTAAAACGTCCGTTGCGTGCGTACGGTCCGTACTTTCTCACCAGCTCGAAAACAATCCAGATCACAAAGGGATAATGAACAGGAAAAACACAACAAAAAAAGCGAGGCAAAGGATTTTAAAAGGGAACAGAAAAATTTTTTAATTAATTAATTGCGCACACACTGGCATTTCCTGCAGCCGCAGCTCCGAAAACACGGAATAACTCATGATCACTAAACACGGAAAAGGAACGAGGCTGTGGGGTGGTGCTGAGGCGAGATATATGAGGAGACCTCATACTGGACCTTTACTCAGATGAGATTTTCACATTTATTCGAATACATAAACACATAGTCCTGTAGATTTGTGAAATGACTGCATGGACTTTACAACATGTACTTTCTGTGTGTGCATGTGTGTGTGTTGTGGGGTCAGGCCTTGTGTGAGTCCTTGTCACTACTTATGTGACTGTAGGCAACACTTAAGACAGCTCCAGCTGAGAGTGTGTGCCATGTTCAGGCGCACAGCAGGGACACCAGCACTGACCCATCACAGCCTAAAGAAGAGCAATGGTCACTGTTTAAATCACAGATTTCACACACACACACACACACACACACTTATCCGAATCTAGATTTCTTTACGCATGTATGTCAGCCTAAGCGGAAGGGGTGTGGCCACAAGTGCCTGTCAGTCCTAATACAGAGATCAGTGCCTGTCAGTCAAAGTACAAAAAAAAAGTGGCTTATACCAGTAAAGGCACTGTGACCTATGTGGCCCATCAGTGCCAGTAATCAAGGTGTGCTCCTGTTAGGCATTCCCAGTGTCGGAAAAGTGTGCTTGTCCGTCCCATTAAACAAGCCATGGCCTATGTGCCCATTAATCCAAAAAAGAAGGTGCCCATCAGGCCGAGTAAAGGGGGGTGTGTTGCTTATATGCCGGTCAGTCTCGTTAAACAAGGCATATCCTATGTGCCCATTAATTATAATAAAGAACGTTGGGCCCAAGTGTCCACCAGTCCTAGTAAAGGAGCTGTAGTTTACATGCATGTCAGTCCCATTAACAGGTAATTCAGATAACAGGTAATCCATAATTCAAACAGGTTACCAGAAGAAAGCATGGCTTAAGTGCCGAGCGAAGAAAACATGGTCAATGTGCATACCGGTTCCAGTAAAGGAACTGTCGAGAAAGTGCCTGTTAGTCCTACTGAAAAAGTACGTGCCTATTAGTCTCAATGAAGAAAACGTAGCCAATATGCCTCTGATCTACAGTAATGGAAGTGTTGTGAAAGTGCCTGTGTGTCCCAAAAGCTCAGACCAAACAGACATAAGTGCCTATCAGTAGGAATGTGGGCTGTGTACAAGTCCCAACGTTAACCAACGCTCAGCAGGCAGGAAAAAAAACGAAGGGAGTTTATGCATGTGAGTGAAGCTGGCAGGCTCGCTGCCCTCCCTCTGTCCACTGTCAGCCGAGACCTTTTACTCACCCAATCACTGACACAAGACCAGCAGGGGACGCCGTGTCCCTAAACCGACTCCCGCACTCTATACTTTTCCATCCTGTAGTGCTTGAGGCTGCAACCTAACAACCACGAGGAGCTGAAATGCAAACGGACTGCTGCCTGAGGACTCATCATGTCCGACACCGGAGCTTAACGTGTGTGTGAAAAGGGATGGAGGGGAAGATGGCGGGAGAAAAACGGGTCATTTAAAGAGAGCTTGTAGTTCCAGGGAAAGAAACAAAAGAAGATTGTTTTATCTCCTAATAATTTGTATAATGGACCTCATTGCTCTGTGAACAAAAGTAACTATAGTATTCTTCTAATGCAGTAAAATGCTTTATTTTAAGGAATGTGCGAGTGTGTGTGTGTGTGTGTGTGTGTGTGTGTGTGTGTGTGTGTGCCCGTTACCCGTCTCCAGTATGCGCCGATGCAGTAGGCCCGTGGGCAGGAAGGCCTCGTCTTTGCACGATCGGATCTGAGTGCCTACCAGCTCCGAGTTGGTTGCTAAGATACGCGCACTCTCTTCGCTCAAGTTCACCCCGGCCATAGACGCAACATCGTTGATGTCGTCATCGTCCCTGTAAGACAAAACACAACATCTGCACACACTTGGACGGGTGTAAAGGTCACTCACGCTCACCTTTACACACCTGGATACAGTCGCTCTGATCTTTACATACCTGGATACAGTCACTCTCAACCTTTACACACCTGGATATAGTCGTTCTCAACCTTTACACACCTGGATAGAGTCGCTCTGACCTTTACACACCTGGATACAGTCACCTTCAACCTTTACACACCTCGATATAGTCGTTCTCAACCTTTACACACCTGGATAGAGTCGCTCTGACCTTTACACACCTGGATACAGTCACTCTGACCTTTACACACCTGGATACAGTCACTCTGACCTTTACACACCTGGATACAGTCACCTTCAACCTTTACACACCTGGATATATTCGTTCTTACCTTTACATACCTGGATATAGTCGCTCTCAACCTTTACACACCTGGATACAGTCGCTCTCAACCTTTACACACCTGGATACAGTCACTCTCAACCTTTACACACCTGGATATATTCGTTCTTACCTTTACATACCTGGATATAGTCGCTCACAACCTTTACACACATGGATACAGTCACTCTTACCTTTACACACCTGGATAAAGTCGCTCTGACCTTTACACACCTGGATACAATCTCTCTGAACTTTATAGGGAGGGGGTATCTCAGTATAGGGAGGGGGTAGCTCAGTGCTCTAAAGCACTGCCCTGCTGATCGGAAGATCTGGGTTGGAGCCCTGGTATGGCCAAGCTGCCATCCTTGGGTCCTTGAGAAAGACCCTTAATCCTCTGTTCTCTGGGGCGCTGTATCATGGCTGACCCCAGCTACCAAACAACAAGCTGGAATATGTGAAAAAAAGAATTTCACTGTGCTGTAATGTATATGTGACAAATAAAGGCTATTCTTCTTCTACACACCTGGATACAGTCACTGTGACCTTTACATACCTGGATACAAAAAAATTAACCTTAAAATGTGTATAATGGTAAAAATGTTGTGCCTGATCAATGTATAATAATTAGGGCGTTACTTTAATGGCACTAATGTTATTAAGGCGTGATTAACGCACATTACTATGTGAGTGATTTGCTCCTTCACTCTGCATCGTGGTAGCAAATGAACGAAACCGAACAACAAAAGAACAAAAAAGAAGGGTGTTTTCTAAATGCTATAAATATAAATGTAATACAAATGTAACGCCTACCACCTCCTCCTCCCACCATCCACACACAATCCATGATAAGTACACTACTTACTGTATACATTGCTGTAGTATTTATACTGTTTATTAAATGTTAACATATTTTACACTTTTCTTAAGTGCAGCATTCAAGAATGAAGTAAACTACTGTTTTTATAGCTTATATCTTATGAACATAGTTAGGAGACATGCACAGTCAGTAGTGAACGCCACGACCTAGTTATAAAAAAAACCATACTACGAACAAACTCTTGGAACGTAACTAGTTTGTAGGGTTTATAACATCTTGATTATAACATCTGCTAAAGTTAGTTAGAGTATTAGAAACTTGAAAAGTATTCGTTTATGGTACATTGAAAACGGACGATCAATCTGCAATTACTCATTGCAATCACACGATTAATCACGATTAAATATTTTAATCGATTGACAACCCTAATATTAATAATTCATTACATTAATATGGCGCTTTTCTAGACACTTTAGCGCTTTACGTTATGAAAGGAGATCTCCTCCTCCTCCTCCTCATCCACCACCAGTGTACTGCAGAATGATGAAGCCGATCGGTAGATATGGTGGATGGTTAAGAGGCCGTGATGGTCAGAGGGTGAATTCAGCCAGGATGACAAGGACACGCCTCTACTCTTTTTCGAAAGACATCCTGGGATTTTTAATGACCACAAAAAGCCTCGGTTTAACGACTCACTGGAAAAATTGTGCTTTTTTGACAGTATAGTGTCCCTGTCACTATATTGGGGTGTTTGGACCCACACAGACCACAGGGTAAGTGCCCCATGCTGGCCCTCACTAACACCTCTTCCAGCAGAAACCTAGGTTTTCCGCAAGAGGTCATGCATCCAGGTACTATCCATAATGGCCTCAACCCTGCTTAGCTTCAGTGGGCAACCAGTCTTTGGCTTCTGGGTGTTATGGCTACTGGATGAATAATAATAATAATATTAATACGGTGCTTAGTGGTTAGCACGTTCGCCTCACATCGCCAGGGTCAGGGTTCGATTCCCGTCTCGGCCATGTGTGTGTGGAGTTTGCATGTTCTCCCCGTGCCTCAGGAGGTTTTTCTCCAGGTTCTCCGGTTTCCTCCCGGTCCAAAAACATGCACGGTAGGTTGATTGGCACCTTGGAAAATTGTCCCTAGTGTGTGAATGTGTGTGTGTTTGTGTGTGTGTGTCCTGCGATGGGTTGGCATTCCATCCAGGGTGTATCCTGCCTTAATGCCCATAGACGCCTGAGATAGGCACAGGCTCCCCGTGACCCGAGGGAAGATCGGACAAAGCGGTAGAAGATAAATGAATGAAAATGAATAATAATAATAATAATAATAATAATAATGCATCTATAACAAATATTCTTCAAGCAAATGTATGCGTTTAATAATGCCTTTACATAACTTCACACTAAACAGGTTTACTGATTCTGAACCAGCAATCCATCACCACTGAGAAGTAAAATCACGTAGATCCTTTCCTGCATACAGAACCAATTACAATTATGTTCTGTCCCGTGGTAGCCAGAAATTTTCGAAATATCAACAAAAACAAGGCTATAGATTGAAAAACCCGTCTATGCATGAAGCCTGAATCGGGACAAAGGACAGCATGGCATTAGCGGGTCACGGAAGCTTTCCGGACTGCTGTGGCCACAAAAAAAAACACAAAACAAAGCGCCACTGGGGAGAAAGGTTGCCGCTACACGCAGGCCTGACAGCTTAATTAGCGCAGCTGCTAAAGATTTATTGGTTCAGCAATCAGCGCCTGCAGCTCTGGCTCGCCTCAGGGGTGGATACACACAGCCATTATGATGCACTTGGTGGCCTGGTCAACACACACACACACACACACACACACACACACACACACACACAGATGGCATAAAGACACAAACCGCTAATATCATTGTAGTAATTTGTACACAATTATGGAAATTGCTGTTATTTGTCCCGACCGACAGTTATATATTATTTTTATTAGGTTCTGATATTCCGGATTCTGATTGGTCAGGAAGCTCTAACTCGAGGCAACTCGAGTCAAAAGTGAATTTTTGTTTGTGCTGTACATTTTGTTTTAGTATTCCCAACATCCTTTCTTAACCAAGATTAAAAACAAATAAATAAATAAAACTCCAGTGAAAAGTAATCTTTAATCACTAAAACATTTGTTTTCGACTCAACAGTCAAGCACGCCTCATGGTGCACAAATCCGGCAATTAAAACCGTCCCTGTGAAAACAACAAAATAATTTAAATAATGTTATTTAAAACGCCATAAAAAACATTTTACAAGATTATTTTGTCTTCATGTTGAGTTTGGTTAATTATGTAATTGCGTTATGTTGTATATCTTCAATGCAGTGATGGATCGTATGCTGTTACCTTTGCGAGGGGTGCCAAACTTTTTTAACCAAATTGTCGTATCAGAATCGTCATCGTAATCGTAAGCCGAACGCTCGCAACTTGGGGACGTCTGTCATTCTATTAGAAGGCGATTCAAGACTTCTGTTCTGTACATAGTTACATTTACAGCTCAAATCTGCTTTCGCTTACTATTTTTATTCATCTTCTACCGCTTTTATCCGATCTTCCCTAAGGTTGTGGGGAACCTGTAGAATCTCAGGCGTCTTGAGGCATGAAGGCAGGATACACCCTGTATGGAATGACAATCCTTCGCTGGACAAACACACACTCACATTCATACACTAGGGACAAATTTTCCAAGGTGCCAATCTGCTGTGCTTGTTTTTGAACCTGGAGGAAACTGGAAAACCCGGAGAAAAACCCCTGAGACACAGGAAGAACATGCAAACTCCACACACACATACACACACACACACACACACACACACACACACACACACACACACACACACACACACACACACATGGCGGTGGCAGGAATCGAACCCCCAACCCTAAAGGTGTGACGCGAACGTGCTAATCACTAAACCAACGTGCCCCTTCTATTTTTATTTATTTATTTTTTCGCCATTTGACAGACTGACCGACTAACACTTTTTATCTCGTTTATTGATGGTTATTACACTGTTAGAAATACAATCGGTATCGATACAATCGATATAACTTAGCGAAAAAATATCAACACAATGCGCAATTTATTCAGTGTTATTATATCCGCTATGGAGCGTGATATTTATATTTGCAATGTAGCTTGTGTTTCTTTAGGCCGTGTAAAATGAGAAAGTAAAGCAGTGAAGGATTGATCTGAAAAGTTTTACATGGCATTCGTTGTTTTCCTTCCTATAAACTGTAAGACAAAACAAGGTCGCTTGTTGAATATACAGCGTATATTCACTTCTCTGAGAAGTGAAGCGTTGCATCAGATCAGGCTGATTTAGGCTGTGTGTTACCTCCGGGGGAAAGACAGACACACAACCGAACATGAATAAATAAGACACCTGACTTTACTTTACAGCGAATTCTCTGTGGAAAATAAATAAATAAATAAAACCGCAACACGTGATACTGGATACTCCAGGGGTATCGATTTATACGTCCTGCTCTTTTCATTTAAAAAAAAGACAAAAAAAACCTAAGGATGAGAGATGAGAGGACCAGTAAGTTAAAGAGGACAGATGAGTGTGAGACAAGGAGTGTGAAAAACAAAAGAAACTGAGCACGCTTACGAGCGCTTGTTTCCCTCAGGTTTAGCCAATGCTGACCCCTTGTGTCGACTATGAGTATTGCACTGTTACACCTCGCAGCTCTAGCAGCTTTATCCTAGCCGCGCTAACAGCTGCAGCACACTGTGAGAACATGTTCAATTAAACACGAGCTACATTCCACCAGGGCTTCCTCAGGGTTCTCCGGTTTCCTTCCACCTCACAGTAACCTGAACCGTCTATCAATAAATTGCCCTCGAGGTGGGAATAAATGTGTGGTGACCTTCCACGACCCTGATCTGGGTTCTGCCTCAAACCAGAAAGCATCACAACGCAGCTCTAAAGAAATCCAGGCTCTAATCTTGGTCCTAATGTGACATTCAGGAGTCAGTACACCGTGTCCTTAGTATTTACTAGAGGTGTAACGGGACATGTATTTGTGTACCATTAATACTATTTGCAGGGTGTTCAAGAATTTGAAGCTTCAAGAATTTCTCTGAAAAGGTGAAAATCTTGACAATTCCACATGTCGAAGATAAAGCCGGGAGACTAATCGTCATTATTGATTCATTCGAGTTTAGGGTTTATGTCGATGTTGATAAATTGATTTGAACTCGGTTTGACACAGCGAGCTTCCGAAGCTTCCACGTACTTGCGAAATACCAAATACAACATGGTGGCGCTCTGACGAATCGATTCCAGGAGGGGGCGGGGTTTCATCAGTTGTTTGCAATGTCAGACATTCAACAAACCAAAGCCCCGCTGTAACATTTGTCTAAAGTTTGTGGCGACTAAAGGAAGCAGCATGACTAATTTATTCCAGCATCTCAAACACAACCACGTTGTTGAATGGGGAGGTGTGTGTGGTGAGGCAAGATAAACATGACAGCGGCACCAAAACAACAGGTACAAATAGCGCACGCATTTTATCCCCACTGTATCCAAAATCTAATTTTGCCTAAAAAAATCAGAGATTCAATTTATATGACAGGACAGTTAAGTAGCTCATATATTTAGAACATATACTTATATATACATCTGTATTACTCAAATAGGGTCAACAAATGTAAAAGCTTTAATTTCATTTAAATATAATTACTCATTTTAACGAATATAAGAATACATTGTATTGCATTCATTTGATTTATTCTATTTTATTAGGGATGTCAAAATTAATAAAACGCGAATTCATTTCAACATCACTAATTAATGCAATTAATTAAGCAATTAATGCAGCGCGCATTTGTGTTTTCTCTTTTCTTATTAAAATACAAATAAATAAGCATAAACATAGACGAGGCTAAATGAATACCTTCATATTTAAATCAAATCAACTCAAATCAAACAGCAAAATCCGTCATGACGCACACGTCCGTGCGATAATTAAAACTGTCCATGTGGAAACATTGCAAAGATTACGTTTGGTGTTCTGATGATTTACATAATTGGTAAAAAAAAAAAAAAACGTTGCTACATTAAATATTTACAAGAATATTTGATTAGAGAATTAAAATCCTGAAAAGTGTTGATTTAAGTTACAAATGCTGGAATAAGTTGCGATTAATCACTAGTTAACTTGTGCGATTGAATATTTATTTCATTGACAGTCCAAGTTTTTTATATACTTTAGGTCTATATAATATTATAAAACATTATTTTAGATATAATTAAAATAAACAAGTGGGCATTTTTTTATTGTTTAGAAAAATGTAAACTGTAGTAAAATGTTCATGGATGTCAATTTAGCTTGACTTAAAAACTAACAGTGAATTTTGTGTACATTACACCCCTACTATTTACATCTCCCAAATAAGCTTTAACACACACACACACACACACACACACACACACACACACACACACACACACACACAAACACACACACACGCTTGTATTGTTGCTGTATGTACCTAAAGGAACCTCCCCCAGGATCGTTGACTCTGTTCTTCTGAGCCCCTGAAAGCTGCACGCTGACCACCGAGGGGCTTTTCCCAACCTGCACCACCGGACTCTTCCCTACAGCACCTGAGGAAAGGTAGAAAATGGAATTATGGACCGAACAGGCATAGAAACTGTCTTTTTCTTCTCATACTGAGGAAAAAAGCATGAGGTAATGAGTGTTTAAGGGGTTGAGACGATTCATTTAAACATATGAACCCCATATGCGAGCTCGTACCTGCCATCCGCACTGTCTGTGTGATGACTACAGGCATCCGGACCTGTCCTCCTATCGTCCCTGTCCTCCTAATATTCTACACAAACAGGGACGGAAAGCAAAAGACAAAAAAATAATTAACGTGCTCCTTAAATTCCACAGGAATTCCGAAAAGAATTTTACTTTTATCACATTGTTTAATGTAGAAGAAAGAACTGGTGATTAAAATGGTGCAGAGGTCGGAAAAAAAGTAGGACAGAAAAAAAAGAGGGAATAAATAAATAAATAAAGGGAGAGAACAAGAGAGATAGAAAACGAGTGCATTAATAAGCAGGTCGTCCCCTCTGTAGGGCCCCTGGCGAGACCCTCTGGGTTCTCATCTATCCTGCCCTGTTCTCTCAAGCTGCATATTTCACTGCCTTGTTTTCCTGCACACTGCGGCAACATCGCTACGCCTTCAGCTCAGGCCCAAACCCGGCTCGAGGCCTCTGAAATGTGAAAACACATTCGCTTCAATATGGAACAGTGGGAGAGGCAGAGTGGGAGAGGCAGAGTGGGAGAGGCAGAGTGAGAGAGTCAGATTGAGAGAGGTAGAGTGGGAGAGCCAGAGTGGGAGAGGCAGAGTGAGAGAGGCAGAGTGAGAAAGGTAGAGGTGAGTGTGAGATGAGTCAATGAGTAAGAGTGAGAGATGAGTCTGTCACGTTTACACAGAAATAAGGAAATATTTATTGCTGCATTGTGTAGTGATGTGTGTTTATTGTATGCAGCAAATATTTATCACTTGTCTGATGTATCACTTGTATGATGTGTTACTCGTCTGATGAGTCACTTGAATGGTGTGTTACTCGTATGATGTATTACATGTCTGATGTATCACTTGTATGATGTATCACTTGTCTGATCTATTGCTTTTATAATGTATCACATGTCTGATGTATTACATGTCTAATGTATCATTATCTGATCTATTGCTTTTATAATATACCACATGTCTGATGTATTATTGTCTGATCTATTGCTTTTATAATGTATCGCATGTCTGATGTATTATTTGTCTGATGTATTACTTGTCTGATGTATTACATGTCTGATGTATTATGTACTTGTACTTGTCTGATACATTATTTGTCTGATGCATTACTATGTCTGATGCATTACTTGTCTGATGTATTACTTGTCTGATGTATTACATGTCTGATGTATTACTTGTCTGATGTATTACATGTCTGATGTATTACTTGTCTGATGTATTACTTGTCTGATGTATTACTTGTCTGATGTATTACATGTCTGATGTATTACTTGTCTGATGTATTACTTGTCTGATGTATTACTTGTCTGATGTATTACATGTCTGATGTATCATTGTCTGATCTATCACTTGCATGATGTGTTACTCATCTGATGTATTACTTTTCTGATGTATCACTTGTATGAGTCGTTTGTCTGATGTTTTGCTTGTATGATGTATCTCTTATACGATGTATCACTTGTCTTATGTGTAGCTTGTATGATGTTTTTCATCTCTAATATATCACTTGTCTGATCTATCACTTGTCCAATGCATCTTTTGTCCTAATGTTTTACATGCCTGAGTTTTTTCTACATATCAAATGTCCAATGTATCATCAAGCCAAGCTCAAACTATTGGTTTGTAGGGTCCAATCAAACGGTTTTTCCTTCACAGGAACATACTTTACATGCTAGAAAGGGGATGGAGATGGTTCCTGGAGAGATGTCTGAGTGTGAACTCTGGCCGTCTGATCGGATTTGACTGAAGTTGTGGTTCTGACATCCAATCAAAGGACCAGAATCATGTTCTCCCGTTCAAGCGAAGACTCCATCTTATGTTGTTTGTTGTAAAGACTATATTAGTTTCAGAAAGAGAATAATAAGAAAGAGAGGGAGAAAAACCATGTGCCTTACCTGTGGAGGTGTAATGGTACTGTTAGGTTGCCGGGGGGCGCTGCCCGTAGTAACAGCCCCTGCGGCCGTTACTGTTGGAGTTGCGATGGTCTTCGTCTGTGGAGGCTGCGTGAGTGACTGCTGATTGCTCATCAGGGACAAACGCAATGCTGGGAGGCTTTTCTACACACACACACACACACACACACACACACACACACACAGGCATAAACTGTAATGCTTCTATTTTTTGTTATATTTTATTTGTTTGTTTATTGTTTTTTTTTACACTTCATATTCATAAGTGCACACTGTACATAGTATATTTATATGCTACAATTTGTGTGTGTGTCTGTTGTGTGAGTGTGTTTCAAGCATTATGCATGCTAACATAGCGTGACAGGGCAGACCATCAGTGTTAGCAGCAGCATGTGACACACGTCATGATTGGCTCGACAGGCCTGCAGGTGAACCCCGGTGGGGGTTTGATGGGGGTTAGGGTGCTGTCACAGCAAGACCATGCAGGACTCGGAAATGCGAATGTTTTAGGACAACTGCTATTACTAAAGAAGAGCATGGAAATGATACTAAATACTACTAAAGAAGAGCACGGAAATGCTAATAAAGAAGAGGATGATACATTTATGGTCATTATAATGGTCATTATACATCATAAGTTGATAGTAGGACTGTTATAATCTCCTCCACTGTTCTGGGAAGACAAGTGTGTGCTTATGGCGATTCAGTCAGAAGAGCTTTATACTTGTGAAATTCTTTCTTCATATATATATATATATATATATATATATATATATATATATATATATATATATATATATATATATATATATATATATATATCAGGCTCCTGGAGCACAAAGGGCCTTTCTCAAGAGCCCACAATGGCAAAGTGGCAGTTCTGTGATACCAGGACTTGAACCACTGACTTTCCGATCAGTACCTCAGAGCCTCAAAGACTGACGTCCAATGCGTGTCCAAACAGTGTGTGATGTATGTCTCACCTTGAGGAAAGGCACCAGGTAAGGCTGTGGTGATGACTTCAGCTCCGTCTGCAGCCGGCTGGTGAATTCTTCCGGTTCAATTTTGGCATCCTGAGTCAATGAAGGTCAGAATGTGAGCTAAGAGGCGTTCGTATAATTTCTCAACAATTACTAATACATAGCAGCTTATGTATTCTCAGAAACTCAGCACTTTTACAAGAAAAGCAAATAATAAAATAATACTAAATAAATAGTATTTATTTATAAATAAAATAATATACACCTGCCACAAAACGATATCGAAATGATGGTCCTTTTCGCAAGAAACTTATCCTGCACCTTCAACTGTCAGGGTTGTGATATTTTTCATTTTAAAATTCCATACTTTCCACACCAAAATATCCAGTCGTTTCGTTTCCAGGCAACGAAAATTAAGCTTTTTTTTTGTGAATGATCTCCAAAGTGGAATGCGCTTTTCTCACGTTGCAGTGTGGACTACAGTTATCATACCAAAATGTTGACATTGAATGATACCTAGATTAAATATAAGATACTAAATCAATACTATGGCAAAAATA
>JACRUU010000019.1:18466845-18511845 GCA_030449085.1 Kryptopterus vitreolus
TTGCATATCAGGAGCAAATTGTTGACTGGGGGAGGGTGGCCAGATATATGTGTGTGTGTGTGTGTGAATACTAGATATATATATATATATATATATATATATATATATATATATATATATATATATATATATATATATAGATATATATATATATATATATATATATACACACACACACATATAGAGTTACATTAGAAAGTGTGAATAGAAGAAGAGGGAATACACGCTCACAGTAACAGCAGGTGTAGTAGTTAGTAGTAGTAGTAGCAGTAGTAGTAGTGGTAGTAGTAGTAATAGTAGCAGTAGAAGTAGAAGTAGTGCAGGTCTGAGGAGCAGGACTCGGGGTTTGCGACTGAACCACTTTATTCTGTGCAGCAGGAGTGACACGGGAGGTCGGGACCGAGATGGGAGACTGCAGGAAAGGAGGAGACTGCAGGAAAGGAGGTGGAGGAGGAGGAGGAAAAGGAGGATGTACACGGGAAAAAAAGAGGAAAAGGGAAAAAATAAAATATCAGGAATATCTGTTATAATGCAAAAACACGGAAATTAATTTTTTTTAAAAAAGGTTTCAGCCCTGAACCACACAAACACAGAAAATATCAGGAAAGACATATTTATTTCTCTCTCTCTCTCTCTCTCTCTCTCTCTCTCCTTCTCTGTCACGCTTTCTTTGAGTGCAGGAAAGACAGCACACCCTGAGGAACACATAGACAAGGAAAAGCTTTGGGCCATAAAAACACACACACACACACACACACACACACACACACACACACACACACACACACACACACAAACACACAATCACATGCATCACATCACATTTCTCACCCGAGAATAAAGGAGCTGTTATCTTTTTAAAACAATCAGGCAGCTGAACGATGAATGATTTAACACATTCAGAAAGACGAATGAGAGTCAGGACGGGTTTCAGCTACAGGAAAATGAATCTAAAATTAAACACACCTTCGTTTCCAGACCCTCAAAACAGGTACACAAAAATATACATGACTGCATGTTTTAATATAATAGAGGTTTAGTCGTTTTTTTTTTAATCAATCGTTATCAATTAAAAGAAAGGTTCTGAAATAAATTTAGACCCTGGATTTTAGGAACTAAAAAGGACTAAATATTATTAGAATATATGTTCATCTGTGTATACGGATGTCCGCTAGCTGTGAAGATTAATGTACCATTTATACCCCTATTTTTTTATTTTTTACACATAATATGTAATAACACTGTCACACTGATCAGCACATGATCGTACAATGCTGCCACCTAGTGGCGAAGCATCACCACTTCACTGAGGAAAGAAATCGAGACAGTTTAGGAAAGCTGGACATTTCATACAAGTGGGTCATTTAAAAAAAGAATTATCTTTAAGTGCTATAAAGCATGAACAAAAGCGTGTATTCTATAATTCTATACATTCATTCATATTATATTATACATATCCGTTATTTAATAACAAAAATATTCAGTATATTATATTAAATATATGCGTTATTTTAGAAGAAACAAGGGATTTATATTGAACATATTCAGAACTTTATATTGAATGTATTCAGCAGTTCATATCAAACATTTTCATGACTTTATATTGGACATATTCAGAATTTTATACTGGACATATTCCGTTTTTTTATGAAGAAGAAAACCAATATTTTTATGAAATAAATGACATATTTGCTACTTTATATTAAACGTATTTATTAATTTAATTGAATATATTCATCAATTTATACTGAACATATTTACTATGCTGCTGTTTCTTTATAGTAAATATTAAAGACATCAGGTATGGAGTAAAGTGATTATAATTTAAATCTGATGACTTATGATCCAATGTGATAGTCATTAAATAAGCATGTCATTATAACTACATTTCTATTATTCATCAGTAATGTAGGTAACTAGCTGTCACTGTGTATTAGAATAAGACCAAAGCAGAATTTTTCTTGTTCCCCTCCCTGCAAATGAGAACACATTAATCACACAAGATGAATAGAGACTGCATTTATTAAGTGTAAGCGCCAATTCTGTGATTAATTACATTCTAACAGGTAGAAGGTGATAAGCAAAACTTCCATGAAATATTAATCACCTCATTATAACCAAAGACGAGGAGAGAAAGGACAGGGACAGCGATTACGGCAAATTGAAAAATGGGTTCGGCGAGTTGTACTAAATACACTAAACCTGAGGGATTAAAGAGACACAGGCAAGTTTTACATAAGGACCAATCACCTGGTAGTAATTAAACTAAGTTCTCAATCTGAAGAGTGTATCTGAAGTGGGGACTCAGTGTATGTAAAAGTGAAGGAGGTGTGACCGCTGTTAGTAAAAAATGACGGAGGTGTGGCCTCTGTATTTGTAAAAGTGGTGAAGGTGTGTTCTGTGTGTTACTAAAAGTTATTTGGGTTTGGCCTTTAATAAAGAAGGTGTGGCCTCTATGTCAGTAAAACTAAAGGAGGTGTGGCCAGTGTCTATAAAAGTAAAGCCTCTGTGGCCTCTGTACGTAAAAGTAAAGGAGGTGTGGCCTCTGTGTCAGTAGGTGTGGCCTCTGTGTCAGTAGGTGTGGCCTCTGTGTCAGAAAAAGGAGAGGAGGTGTGGCCTCTGTGTTAGTAAAAGTGAACAGGGTGTGGACCTCTGCTGGTAAAGTAAGTAGGGGTTTGGTCTCTTTGGAAAGGAGGTAAGGCCCCTGTGTTAGTAAACATGAATGAGGTGTGGCCTTTGTGTTAGTAAAAGCGAAGGAGGTTTGTTAAAAAAGAAAGGATGTGTGGCCTCTGTTAGGAAAAGTGAAGGAGGCATGGCCTTTGTGTTAGTGGGTGTGGCTTCTGTGTTAACGAAAGTGAAGGAGGTGTGGCCTCTGTGTTAGTGAACATAAAGGCCTCTGTGTCCTTCTTTGTTGGTAAAAGTGAAGGAGGTGTGACCTCTGGGTAGGTTAAAATAAAGGAGATGTGGCCTGAGTATAGGTGTGATATGTGCTGTGTGCTGTGTGTGTGTATATGTGCGTGCGTGTGTGTGCACCTGTGGAGTGGTTACTCTGAAGGTGGCTGTAGCGGTGGGCGCAGCAGGACGGGGCGAGAGGGCGCTCTGGGCCTGGGCTTGAGCCAGTGCTTGCTGTGGAACCATCATTAACTGCCCCAGCTCTGTCCGCACTAATACCATGCCTACAAAACACACACAAACATGTATTGGTCATAAAATCCACATAATGAATTTAGATCATCTCCAGTCAAAAAGACAGAACCACATGCTCAACCAAGGTCTGATATTACTCTCTCTTAACACTTTCAAATTCAATACTTCAATTCAAAACACTAGAAATATTGTCCAATGTGTTTTTTAGAGATGAATTTGTATGCTGTTTTGCAGGCAGAGACGACCTTGTGCATTGGGAAAAGATTACAAGATTACAAGATCAACTACAGGTATAAAACCTTTATGTATAAAGTCAATACATTCAAGTTTATTAATAGTCTAGTATTAAAGCCCTCCAATGACACCAAAACAATCAGGTAAAGTAAAATGATTGCAGTCATCTGATGCAATCCTCCGGATCAGGAAACAACACACCCTGAGAGAAATTCATTCTTTTCTCTTTTTTTTTTTTTGACTATTTTAATGTCACGGATACGATTTCTTTTTATTGAAAACTTCATATCATCACCCAGCTGCCACATTGTTAAGCTAGAGCACAAAAACACATTTTCTCACAGATGTGTTTGATCCAGTTTTGATTGTATCCTTATAATAATAGAATGCTTCTGTCATATTGAGGAAATAGATGCAGGTACACTCCTATATGTAGACAATATGTGGCACTTCCCCGAAACGTTACCACAAAGTTGGAGGTCCAAACCGGTTCCAGAATGACAATACCACGGTGGCCGAGAAGGGCAGAACACAATCATAAACAAATCATAAACCAAAATAACAAATACAAATACAAAAACACATTAACAAATCATAAAACAAAATAAGAAATCATAAACCAATACAACAAATACAAAAACAAAATAACAAATGCAAAAACAAAATAATAAATCCGAAAACAAAATAACAAATCATAAATAACAAATACAAAAACAAAATAACAAAATCATATAAAACAAAATAAATGCATAAAACAAAATGCAAAAACAAAATACAAAACATAAATAACAAATACAAAAACAAAATAACAAATACAAAAACAAAATAACAAATACAAAAACAAAATAACCAATCACAAAACAACATAACAAATATAAAAACAAAAAAAGACAAATACAAAAACAAAATAACAAATCACCATATCACATTAACAAATTCATAAAAACAGGAAAAGGTAGGTACATTTTGAAAATGGAAAACTTGCTGCTCATTGGACAAGACACCCGTCCTTCAAGATATTATAATTTCTATGTTTATGTTACTTTAGGCTATTGGTGCTTCTTTACATATAATAAAATTACAGAAGTAAACACTGGACAGCGAGGGGGGAAATGGAATTCATTCAACACTACTTTGAGGAAGGATATTCATATGAAGTTATATATGGTTTACTCTTTTCCCCACACACACGTTCCCACTTTCTCCTGCCGCTGCCTGTTGTACTGGATGTAGATCTTGAATGACGGGTGCCAAATCCAACGAGCGCTAACTGATCCAAACTCAAACAATACCTACCTTTTCCGGTTTGTCGTTGTGTTTTCATATTTGCTGATGTGTTTCCAAAGTTGTTATTTTGTTTTCGGATTTATTAATGTGATTTCGGATTTGTTCATTCATTCGTCTTCTACCACTATATCCGATCTTCCCTCGGGTCACGGGGAGCCTGTGCCTATCTCAGGCGTCTATGGGCACCAAGGCAGGATACACCCTGGATGGAATGCCAACCCATCGCAGGGCAGGGCAGGGCACACACACACACACACACACACACATTCACACACACATTTATAAACTAGGGACAATTTTCCAAGGTGCATGTTTTTGGACCGGGAGGAAACCGGAGAACCCGGAGAAAAACGGGGAGAACATGCAAAATCCACACACACATGGCCGAGACGGGAATCAAACCTCGACCTTGGCGATGTGAGGCGAACGTGCTAACCACTAAGTCACCGTGCCCCTTTCGGATTTGTTATTTTGTTTTATTATTTGTTATTTGTTTTCTGATTTGTTAATGTGTTTTGCCCTTCTCTGCGCCAGTACAATACCCCTGTGCACAAAGCCAGCTCGAGGAAAAAATGCTTTACATGCTATTGAATAAATCCTATTGGGATAAATGTGAACTAGCGCTGGGTGATATATCGAATATTAGCGATACGTATGTATTACCATAGTACCAAGAGAATTTAACTTGCGAAGAGTCTTTTTTTGTTTGTTTTACATGTTCGCAAAATGCCAAAAGAAATTCATGTTTGTCCACATTGTCCACAATAAAATGTAATGGTAAATATGTTATTAAAGTATTTTTTGGTAAATATTCATGCTGTTTCATGAAATGTCTATGAATACATGTTAAAGAAGAAAAATCCATGCTCAAAATTGACCACAGCATATCTTAAATTAAATAAATGATCATTTATGTAGATTATGAATGCACAATCAACATTTATTTAAATAACGCTTAAACAGTTAGATAAAAATAATGTGTCAAACCCTGAAAACTGCTTATGAATGTATTTAGTCCGTGGGAGACCATTAAAATAAATCAATGGGAAGCAAATAAGAGCGTCCATTATATAAAGTCATTAAATTTAAACGCCATAATTGTACCTCACTGGATAACCGTCTTTAACAAGTTATCGCCCTTATTTTAATTCCACAGCCACCTAAAATCATTTAGCACCATTTTTTTTGCAGAAAGCTTCTCATTAATCTCTTTTTCAGTTCTTTTGCAGTATGACAGACATTGTTGCATTTGGTGATTAAATTAAATAAGCACAAATACGATGGAGGCAGTGATCTCTCAAACCACTCTTAAACTTTTCATTATGAAGTCAAACATTTTTAATGCAACAATTTCCTGCCATTGTACGAGTTTACTATAGTATATAAGTGCTAGCTGCAAATGTGAGTTCACAGAACGTGATGAACCGAGCGAATGTCAAATATTATTTATTATTATATTATTTAATTAAGGTTATTAAATAAAATATATCCTCATACACATATTTTTTTAAACAAATGTCCCTGATTTTATTTATTTTTTCCAAAACGTTTCCAGGTCTGGAAAACGCTATATTAAATATATATAATATGTCATTCTTTTCACTATCGTCAAACCCTAATGTGAACGCTGACTGCATCTCGGGTCTCTTCACCTACATCAGGATCTGACTTTACTAACACACATGCATCTGAATGAATCTCTAAAAACACACTCCAAAATCTAGTGGAATATTTTCCCTGAAGACTGGAGATTATTACAACAGCAAATCAGGACCAAAGGGGGAAATGGGGTCTCAAAATGCATACAGCAGGAAAGAAATTACTGAAATAAATAAAGATTTTACTAAAAGAAATAATGTGAACAAAAAAAACCTGTCTAAAAGAAAGGGGACCAAATGACTGAAAGAAAAAAAGTAAGTAAAGAATGACTGGAAGATAGTAAATAAAAGAATGACTGAAAGAAAGTAAAAAAAAATAATAAAAGAGAAAATTCTGAAAGAAAGAAAAACATGAAAGAAACTAAAAGGAAGATGGAAAGAAACTTTAATAATTGATAGAAAGAAGGAAAAATATTAAGGGAATAAAGAAATAAAGGAAATAAGAAAGGAAGAAAAGCAAAAAGAAAGAAAAAAACAACATAAAAAATGTAAATAATGTCAAAAAAACTATTGAAAAAGCAAAAAGAAAGAATGAAAAAGAGAAGGAATGGTATTAAGGTAAAAAGGGAAAAATGTAAAAAGAGGAAGAGGAATATTTTCACACACACACACACACACACACACATATATGTATGCAATTATATGCAAACACTGACATGACACGTTATAGTCATACTATTTATGTACAAGTACTGCAGGTTACCGTATGATGAATCCACACGGTGGAGGAAAACAGCAGCACACTCCATGCTATGATTTGCAACCAAACCAAATTGTTGCAATAAACAATAAATTCAGTTTAAATATATAGAGAACAGACTGTTCTCCAGAGAACTGGTTTACTGATGTAATTTCTCAGCAGGAATACTGATCAAAACCAGCTCAGTATTTTCACACCGGTCACATTTACAAATGATCTTTTTGTCAGTGAAATCGATGGTACAGAAAGTGATCTTCTGATCAGAAGGTCACAGGTTTAAATCCCAGCACTGCCAAGCTGCCACTCAAGGATCCTTAAGCAAAACTGTTCATGTCCAACTCCGTCATCAATTCATCTTCAGCTGTAGAAACGTCTGACCCTGCGCTCTGACCTCACCTTCCGAACAAGATGAGATTTGCAAAGATGACTTTCACTATGATGTATTGTGTATGTGAAAAAAAAAATGCCTCTTTCTTTCTATCTCTTTTTCTTTCCATTTTTTCTTTCATTCATTCTTTCTTTTTTTCAATTGTTTATAGTTACATTATTTATATGTTTATGTTCTTTTTTTCTTACTTATTTTTAAGTTTACTTTCTTTCTTTTAGAATTTTTTTTTGTTTCTTTCAGTATATTTTTTACTTTTTTTAGTCAATTTTAACTTACTTTCAGTAATCAATTTGCTTATCTTTTTGTTTTAGTCAAACTTTTATTTCCTTTCTTTCTTTCTTTTAGTTTTTTTTTTACTTTGTTTCTTTTCGTAAATTTCTTTCTTACTTTCTTTTAGTAAGTTTCTTCCTTTCTTTCTTTTAGTCATTCTTTCTTCCTGTCCTTTCTTTCTTTCTTCCGATACAGAAATCCACAGTCATTGTGTCTTTGTTTGAGACCTGAATAAATCTTAACTGGAATATTGCGATTGAAATATAGAAATTTTATTTCCAAATCATCACAAAAAGTGAGAGAATGTTAGTTTCTCCAGATGCATTTTTACACGTAAACTAACACATGAGTGATCTTTGATGTCGTCTTATAAATGTCATCTTATAAACTAATGTCAGCTTATAAACAAAGGCTTTAGTAAATGTATTACATTATGAGAGTGTGAGCTCATGGGTGACGGGCCTTGGGCTTCGGATCGGAAGGTCGTGAACTCAAATCCCAGTTCAGTTTCACCAAGCTGTTATTTCTGCACCCTTGAGTGAGGGCAGATCAGTCATACTAAAATACGATAAATGTCATTTGCTTTGAATGAAAATGTCTGGCAAATGGCAAAAATGTAAAAAAAAAACAGACACTTTTTTTAAACTGTACTTTGTTGAAATTCCAGGTGAGCAGAAAAATAATATACTTTATATTATTGAGATATTTTGTCATTTTTAAATCTGTTAATTTTTCATTAATTAATAAGTGTATGTATTTAAATCATTGTATTCAGTCATTCATCTTTTTAATTATTTTATCATTTAGTTCAACCCTCTGGGTGAGATATTTACTTCTTTATATAAATTTACATTTTGCAGACAGTAAGAAAACGTTTGCTTGAACATTTTCATTGAATTTAAAGAAAAAATTTAAGAATAATTAATGATTTTATTCATGATATAAATAATAATACATATATATATATTTTTTTTTTTCCATTCATTCATTCATCTTTCATTCATCTTCTACTTCAAACCACCTTCTAATCTTAAAAAAATAATCTAACCACCGCTTTACTTTCAAAAAATCCGATCTTCCCCCCTCGGGCGTCTATATATATAAATTTATACTTTTTCCTTTTATTTTCCTATATACATATACCACCACTTAATAATAATTAAAATAATAATAATTGAGGGAAAATCACAATTATTTCATTAAAAATATAATTATTTTAACATCAGTTTGTGCAACAAAAAATATTAAACTAAATTTTAAAAATTAAATGAATAAACAATTATATAAATATATAAACATATAAAAAACAGTAAAAACACTGAAAAATCATTACAAAAAATACAATTTAATGATGAACATTGTGTATAAAATATGCTTAATATAATATTAATATTCCAGAATTCTGTCTCACCGTCTAAGTCTGTCTTTATTCACACTTGTGGTCTCGTCTGAAAAGAATTGCTGACTTGGTAAGATTTGCCCTCACAGCTACAGAGAAAGTTCCTACATCTAGTAGTATATAGTAGGATGTACTATTATGTAGCAGTATGTAATAGAATATAATAGTATGTAGCAGTATATATTAGTATGTAGTAGTAGTGTGTACAAGTATGTAATAGTATGTAGAAGTAGTATGTAGTCGTATGTAGTAGAAGTATGTACTAGTGTGTACTAGCATGTAATAGTATGTAGTAGTAGTAGTAGTATGTAGTAGTATGTAGTAGTATGAAATAGTATGAGCTGATGCTATTTTTTGTAAGATAAGGTTACATTATTATTATATGGTATGTCTGAGCATATACTTTTTTATTACAACTAATTAAAAAGAGAAAGTTTAATGTAAAAATGTTAAAATATTAAATAGCTTGATATATTAGTAACATAATTTTGCTTCTAGGTTTATATAGTGTTTTTGTTTTGTTTTGTTTTTTTTATAATTTTAAGATACAGGAACAAAAGCTCTGCTTTCTGTCACAAAGATCTTTTTTATACCATAGTTCTGTTATTGTATTTATACGATGTTGCTCTGTAATTTTTGTTTTTTGCCTGTGAATTCATTCTATTTTTCATCTCCAGTAAGATCTTTTATCCTGCTCAGGGTGGTGGTGGATCCGGATCCTATCCCAGGAATATTTGGCGTGAGGCTGAAATACATACTGTATAAGTCGAAATACACACACACACACACACACACACACAAACACACGGGAAGGACATGCAGGGAAACGCATACACACATGCAGTGTAAATATATCCATATAATAACTATACACCAAACAGAACCTCAAGCTCTGAATGATTTCCTGAAACACCATTAAAAGATTGTGATGAGTCCTTCTCACCTGCTGGGATGGTAAATCCAGGAGGAAGCTGGATCGTGGCTTGCTGTTGCGGCGGCCGGACGATGAGTTGCGGAGTCGTGATCCTCTGCGGTGGACCTGCAAGTCGAGGCTGAGGTTGCAGTTGAAGCTGGGGTTGAGATTGGGACTGCGTTGGTGTTTGAGGTTGGGATTGTGTCTGAGGTTGAGGAGTGGCTTGATGATGCGGCTGGGATTGACTTGAAGGCTGGGATGGAGTTTGAAGCTGAGTTTGAGGTTGGGATTGGGGTTGAGTTTGGGAGGCAGTTTGGGATTGGGTCTGAGTTTGGGATTGGGTCTGAGTTTGGGATTGAGGTTGCGCTAATCCTTGGGATTGGGGTTGGGATTGAGGCTGAGACTGGGATATGGATTGCGTTTTGGGTTGCGTTTGGGGTTGCGTTTGGGAAACTACATTCGATTGGGTCTGAGTTTGGGATTGAGGTTGGGATACTGCATGGGACTGGGGTTGAGATTGAGGTTGGGATGTGGTTCGAGGTTGGGACTGAGTCACTGTGATGCACGCCGCAGCACTCGGTACTGAGTTCACACTCCCGGGCTGAAGCTGCTGCACATCTGCTTTGGTCTTGTCCTGGTCGATCTCGGCGTTCTTGCCGCGGCTTACGCGCCCTTGATGGATTAGCGCCGACACGCTGGTGCCGTTCCTGCCCTGAGCGATGCTGGCCACGATGTGACTCGGGAGTCGGTGCAGCGCGATCGTGGGGGTCCCCTTGTCGAGCGCGACAGACCCGCTCCCGCCGGACACGGTGTACGTGGCGGGGCCGGCGCGCGCCGTCACCATGGAAACGGCGGCCGAGGCGCTCGACTGCGGGATCGCGACTCCGACCGGGACGCCGACACTGACGGCGCAGGTCGCCGCGCCGTTCACGCCGCGCGAAGCCGCGGAGCCCCGCGCGCCGCCACCGCCGCGCCTCTTGCGCGTGCCGTAATGCCGCGACGTCTCCACGGAGCCCGGGGCTGGTGCGGCTGCTGCTCTCCGGCCGGCCGCTGGAGAACACGCCGCTCCATCCTGCCCGGTAATCTTAGCCGAAGATGAGGGTGAAGAGGACGAGGAGGATGGGGATGAGGAGGAGGAGCAGGAGTGCTGTGAACGCGGAGCGCTCGTACTCGCCTTCACGCCGCTCTCCGCGGCCACCACGGTGCTCTCGCCGGGGTCCGTGCCTCGCTCTGTCCCGGCTTTATGATTTATGATGATGATGATGATGATGGATGATGGTGATGATGATGATGTGGATGATGATGATGGTGATGATGTTGTTGTTGCTGCTGCTGCTGCTGCTCGGATGGAGTACTAGCCCGAGAAGCTAACGATTTCCCGACGAGGTGCTGCTTGGCTCCGCCAGCCTTGTTTCCGCTCCGGCCGACGAGCTGCGACTCCAGCGAGCCCACCAGGTCACTCACGGCTTTCTCGTCCACCTCTGAGAACAGCATATCTTCCAGAGGGTCGGAGGCGCCCGCCATCTTTGAGGGGAGCCTTGTCTAAATTGAACAGGGGGAGGGGGGCGGGGCGCCCGAGGCGTCCTCGGTGCGCATGCGTGTTGCTATGCATTGTGGGAATGGGCGGTGACGTTTGATTAGGGAGGGGGCGTTTTGCAAACCCCCCCCCCCCCCTTTGCCTCTTGGTGTAATTAAATGAAATTAGAAACATTTCGTGCGTAATACACGCGTTATAAATGTGTATAAACCTTACAAAATCTGCCTGACATTTATAACATTCGCCATAGGGTTTGGGGCCTTGCTCAAGGGCCCAGCAGTGGCGGCTTAGCAATGGGAGCATTTTTTATGCAAGACCTTAAGGTCTTACCTACTAAGCCATCTGCTCCTTATTGTATTACAATCATACTTTACATTGACAAGGTATAACATAATGACATTATAGCATTACGACTGGTGATTGAATAACACTGATCTCATCATTACCTGTGGCACCTGTGAGTGGGATATTTATTAGGCAGCAAGTGAACATTTTGTCCTCTGATGTGTTAAAAGCAGCCAAATTGACAAATTGTGGTGGATGGACGACTGGGTTGGAGCGTCTCTGTGTGTTCCTCATCTGCAGTGATCTATCCAAAGTGGTCTAGGGATGGAACAATGGTGATCCAGCAAACATGGGTGGGGAGTGAAGGCTGGCCCATATGGTCCGACCCACAACACGAACTCCTCTAGCTCAAAGTCATGCTGTTAATGTAGGAATAACAAAATAATCGTCAAGTGGTCATTATGTCATGCCTGATTGGTGGCCATAATGTTATGTCTGGTCAGTACTTCTCATAATTGGATTAGCTCAAATCGACAGAAACAATGTAGAGGAGGGTTTCAAATTGTGTCCAGTTTAACACATCGGTTCTTGTAACACTGAATTACATATAAAATGTCATCAGTATCAGAATGCACCCAACAGCTTCAATAAGGGAAACTGGTTGTCTGTTCAATAATGCAGAGTCATGGTTGTGTTTTCTACTTAATAATCTGTCTTTCTATGCAAAGTGCTTTTAACCATTTGTCTAAAATTTGTCCAAACCAGAGATAAAGGTGGTAAAGGAGAAACTCCCTGAGACGATATGTTACTGGTTACTGGTTGGGCTTCTGTCATTAATGGGAAACTGTTAAAGAGAAAACCTAAAAGAAGAATAAAATTTTTTTAATACAAGTATTAAAGTTTGTTTTCCCCCCAGTGGTGAATGAAGCATCCAAAGTATTATGATTTATTATGGCTATAATATTCCTATTATCATTTTTTTCACAATACTGCTTAATCAACTAACTACATGAACCAGTACACCTTCATTTTTTCCACTGTACTGGTTTTTAAAAAAATCCTCTCAACAGAGTTTAAGGTTGTTTGTATCTTAAATTTGTAACCAGTGAAAATTTATTCATAGTTAGAGAGACTCAAAGCACATTTAAATGCTGTAAATCAACTCAGTTTGTGTGAAAACACTCTAAAGTTATCACACAAATCACACAAATAGAATTTGATTGATATATATTATAGTTATTCAATTAATGACACAATATTACACTTTTGGGCCCTAGAGCAAGGCCCGTAATCATTTTTGCTCCATGGTTGCTGTATCATGGCTGAACATAAACATTTTCACCGTCAAAAATCCCCTTCACCTTTTTCTAACAGCACGATGGGTGTCCGAATACTTTTGGTCGACTCTAGGGGGGGGTTTCCCCCAGAAATCTCGCGTCCTATCGCGAGAATTGGAAAAAGAGCGGCCTCCTCGTGCATCCCAGAATGCTCGGCGGGTTTTATGCGGAGGAAAATTGATTCGGCCATGTCGTGTTAACGTGCAGGAACTTTCTGTGTGGGAGAACCGCGCTGCTTTAGGAGGAGCGTTTTCTTTATTTTATCCCAGTGAACTCGGACAGCGGACACTCGGAGGGAAGTCGTGCACCCGCGCCCGGTACCTCGGTACAGAAATTAATCGTAGAGACGCGCCGGAAGGCCAAGAAGAGGACGCCATGAGCGGCGGAACTCCTTACATCGGCAGCAAAATCAGCCTGATCTCCAAGGCTCAGATCCGCTACGAGGGAATTTTATACACCATCGACACCGAGAACTCCACCGTCGCCCTCGCCAAAGGTGATCTATAACCCGCGGAGCTCGAAGCAGCGGCGGCTCTCCTCAGCTCCGGCCCGCTTTATCAGCTTCTCGTAGCCGTTAGCTTCGTACGCAAACGGATTAGCCGATAGCTAACTAGTTTAAATTCTACCACAATACCACACATTTTTTAGCAAAAGAAAATAAAACCCACATATATATTTACGCAACTACACGTAGTACAAAATCTTTTCCTATATTCTAACTATAACTGGATACGCGTTTAAAGGGCTGTTAAAGGGCCGCGTCCCAAATCGCTAAGTAGTCTATACTTAGGCGTGTGTGAAATAATGTCTTGCACGCCCTAACTAGGGCACTAAAGCGTCTATACGAGTTTTTTGAAACACATCCAACCTAGCATCGTCTACGTTAAAAAAAATTATCAGGATTTAGTCAGTCGGTTATATTTCATTATTTTCATTGTATTTCATTATTTTTAACGTAGAAGACGATAAAGCGAACTGTGTACAATTGGACGGGTTTGGTTATAAATAGTATGACCCGTTTGGTTTAGTTTATAATTAGATCCTTTTTTGTTAGCAACTGTGTGTTCGAGCCTGAGCCTCTTGTTGTGTGAGCGGTGTCTCTTTTGTTTACTCTGACTCACACCGAGTTCAGTTCGCACACCGATGCCGCATTTTTTTTTTTACTTTTTGTCTGAACGTTATTTGTCAGACAAAAGTCTGAACCGACTCTCACCGGTTTTGGGGATGCGTGTTAACGCTGGCTCCCCCAAAAGAGAGAGGGGGGAGGGGTTCTCCGTGTGACGTAACATACCGATTAGCATATTCGAGATATCCACGGAGGAGAGCTTTATTCCCATTACACTTACAAGTTTTCAATCGTTACAGCAGATTGTTTTATATATTTTTGATTATCTAGTACATGATATGAAATGCTTGAGAGAGGCTAAACCTGATATTGATTCATTTTCTTTCCATTTTTTCTGAAGATTAAACACTGAGACTGAAAGCCTGGAAAGTGCATATTGTTTAATCCAGAACATGAAACTATCAGGTTTAGATTATGCAAATTTGTGGCCCCAAACCTCCTTTTGAATTAGCTGTTAATAAATGAATGTGCATTTGAGCTAAATCTTTATTTCAGCAATAATTCATTTGACCTATCTGCTTTCAAAATACTATTAACTGATGAAAGGAGTGTCTATATGAACAGTATATATTTAGAAATATATATATTTTTTTTAAACACACACACAACCTGTGTGCTTAGATGTACACCTACTATGCATCCGTGCTCTCTGAAAGTGAAAAACCCATTTAGTGTGTATCATTTCCACCTATGCATGAAGTTTGGCTAGGAGAAATAATGTTGAATATTTCAGTGAATATTTTTAGTGACATTGTTACTTATACAGCTAAATTCTTCCTTCTTGTATCCGTGTGATGTTTAGAAAGCTGGGGTCAGAGCACAAGGTCAGCATGATGCACTTGCCCATTAGTGTTTGAACCCCTAACTTTCTGATCAGTAACCACTGAGCTACCCCTTCTCTACACCTTTTCAACTTCAGAAACAAGCAATATGTGTGTGAATGCATTGTCTGGTCAAATAATGTTTTTGTATGACTGACCTTCAGGAGAACATAGAATTTAATATAATCTTAATGGGGAGTTTGATTTTGGGTGTGAAGGTTGTTGATGTAAATCCTTGTGCAGTCAACCTATATTTAGTTTCTGCTGGTGTTTGTAAGATGGTATTTTATATATTCTTAGTATTTCAGTGATGGTAGTCTTGTAGTCCCTATTGAATAGATTGAGTAGTTCTAGTAGAATCTTCAGTGAGTCATGTTTCAACGCTTTTCTTCATTCAGATAGGCCTTAATTCTACCTCAAGTTGTGTTTTGTTAGTCCTGAGTTGTTGTATCTAAGGTTCGGTATCATTTTAATTTTACAGATTCTGCTTCCACTTATTGATTCCGAATTTATCGATTCACAATTCCGATTTCAAATGGTTAACCAGACTCTCAGTCATGTTTGTTGGTACACTTTGCTTGCATCATGTTAGTTTATTACAATAATTACACTTGGCTTTGTCTTAGGTTTGTACAAAGTTTAGCCACACTTGAGCGCTTCCCACGGTCCATCTTGTAAACTGACATTTAGATTACCACATAAGGCCCTGGCAGATTGGATGCATGGAAGGTCCTTGCAGATTGGAGATGAAAATAAATGCGCCCTGGAATCGATAAGAGGAATTGTAATTTGAATTTTATAACAAGTATCTGATTCTTTTATTTGCAGTGAAATCTTTCGGCACTGAAGATCGTCCCACAGACAGACCAGTGGCTCCTCGGGAAGATGTCTTTGAATACATCATTTTTAGAGGAAGTGACATCAAAGATCTAACAGTTTGCGAACCACCAAAGCCCAACTGCTCCCTGCCTCAAGACCCGGCCATTGTACAGGTATGCGGAAAAGTGTGCATGTGTATTGGTGATGTGCTTATTTGTATTATAATTTTCTTGCGCTTCGGCCATACATTCTAATTTTATTATAATTATTAGCTGCTTTTGGGTGTTGAATTTCTACCTGATCAGCAAGAAGGACATTTTTTCTGTGTTTTAATGATCCTGTGATTTTTGTTTTGTTTTTTGTTGTTGTTCTTTGAGATTTTTTTTCTCCCCCCTTTAAACTCTGTGAAGCATGAAACTTCAATAAGGGTGCTCTAGAGGAAGTTGTTTTTTATGGGTGTTTTTCTTCTGGGTTTCTATAGACACTCCCATTTTCTCTTTTACTCTCTCACAAAGCCGACATAATGCACAGAGATTTTCTGTGTGTGTGACAAAAGGTGGGGGGACAAAATGTGAAAAGGTCTCTCACTGTTTATTTTCTTCCCAGCACCTAATGAGTGATGCCATTATTACTGATTCACATTTGGATTGCAGAGTACTAGTTCAGTGCTCTAGATTAGGGTTTGTGGCCTTCTGCAACATTTTTGTGCACTGAAAACACCTTCAAGGCTTCGATGGAAAGGCCAAAATGAAGAGAGAAAAAATTGCAGTTTCAAACATGTTAGTGTGGACATGTGTCCTAAAAGCTTCATGTTATCTTAGACCAGGCAGGGGTATTGACGTTTTCCACAAAGGCCGATGTGTGTGAATGTTTTCATTCCAACCAAGCAAATCCACACCAAATTCTACCTGTTTATATCTAGCTCAGGAGTTTAAGCCCATGGACCGGAAGGTCGCAGGTTCGAATCCTTAACCCTCAACTGTGTCTTTTGATTGGTTGGAATGAAAACCTGCACCCCAATCTGTGTGTGTGGAGGGTGGGAGGGGGGGATTGTGTGTGGCTATTGATATTTTTATTAATCAAGTATTCTACTGATTATTCCATCAACTACATGAAATATTAAAATAAACAATTAATTTGTTTTGTTTTTAGAATTTTTATTGCTTAAATTGCAACCAAAGAAATGTATTTAGTGCATTTAATTAGCATATTATGTCAAAATACTAATTAAAATTATAAATAAAAAAAGTTCTTGTTGCTTTAGAAATTTTCATCCTTAATTGTGAAATTGTATGATAGTTATGAAACTAAAATTTGTTCTAAAATTTCTTTTCTTTTTTCCTCCTTAGTCATCTCTCGCCCCCACTCCGGCGCCATCCTTCCAGCCTGTGGGTTCCTACCCGTCCTTCAGTCGACCCCCTGTGCGTTCATACAGCCAGTTCTCAGCTCCTCTCGCGCCGCAGCCTATCAGCGCTCCCGTCACCACAGGCGAGTTTCAGCTTCTTGTGCTTTATCTCTTCCGGAGCCCATTCCAGGTGGAACTGTTGATTTAAATAAATAAATAAACCTTTCTCTTCGCGCAGGAAGTGCAGGGTCTGTGTTCAGTAGTGAGACGAATGTAGGTGCTTCTCTGTCCCAGGCCTCCGCCCCCTCAGACTCTGCGTCTCTGATCTCACGTGTTACTGAAGGTAACCTACATGTCTGCTTCCTCTTGTGATCATTTCTTTTGATTTCAGCGTTAAATTCTCAATCACTCTTGTTTGTACATTGTTTCCTATCCTGTATGCAAATTTTGCTTTAAGTCTTTTTCCCTCTGCACGCAGGTCGCACAAGTCCGTCTCTTAATGCCCTGCAGAAGACCCCGAGCCTGGACCCTGCAGCGCAGCCTGCTCCTTTAGTGCCCCCTGCTGTGTCTCTGGGTCATAAGACTCCTGGTGGGGGAAGACCTCCCGCTTCCCAGAAACAACCCACTGAGAGCCACGAACACAGCAGAGGTGAGAAAGTACAGGATGCGTTTATTTTCTATCCAGTTCCTCCTTTCATATCTCATTGAGAGTAATCGAACATGCCGGGTGTTATGTTTGTATTGCACACTGTGATCTGTTAATGTATATGCTTGATTCCTTATAGCTCCTGATGTAGAAAAGGCTCCTCGCCCTGAAACCGACTTAAACAAGGTGGACACCCGGGAAGCCAGTAAGCGCCAGCAAGGCAGTAAGTCTTTTTGAAAGCTCATTTAAATTGATTATGTAGATCCATTAATCAGTTTTGCCAGTCGTTGATTTGTCTATTGGAAAAAGTCCATACTGGGGTTTTTTTTTTTTTTTTTTTTTTTTTTTTTTTTTTTTTTTTTTTGGCGTTATGGACTGCTGCTGTTACAAGAGCGGCCTCTAGAGGCTAATCACCAATGCAACCTACTGATTGTTTTTGTGTTTATTATTTATCATTTATAATTAGTAGTAGTAATTAATAGTAGTAGGGGGCACGGTACCTTAGTGGTTAGCTCGTTTGCCTCACACCGCCAGGGTCCGGGTTAGTCTCGGCCATGTGTGTGTGTGGAGTTTGCATGTTCTCCCCGTGCCTCAGGGGATTTTTCTCCGGTTTCCCGGTCCAAAAACATGCACGGTAGGTTGATTGGCACCTTGGAAAATTGTCCCTAGTGTGTGTGAGTGTGTGTGTGTGCCCTGCGATGGGTTAGCATTCCATCCAGGGTGTATCCTGACTTAATGCCCATAGACGTCTGAGATAGGCACAGACTCCCCGTGACCCGAGGGAAGATCGATTATAGCGGTAGAAGATGAATGAATGAATGAATGAATGCAATAGTAGTAGTAACATTATTTATATATTTATATAACATTTATATTTATTTAAAAAAAAATTTGTATTGAGTATACATTTAAAAGACTATCAGGTGATTAATGATTTATCAACAATTCCGATCCAAACTAACTATAGGTATCTAAAATCAAATACGCAAGCACGCAAAATTGTGCCTTAGTGATTAACATTAGAGATCCCTTGTGATTGATAGTGGCGTTGGTCAAAGCTTTCGCACGTTGATATGTGGTGGCTGTTTGCTTAGCAGGCGTTCCTGTGGTACGGAGAGGAAGAGGAGGAAGCGGCGGCATTGGTGGCGGAAGCGGCGGCATCGGTGGTGGAAGCGGCGGCGGAGGAGGTGGAAATCAGCGTGGCCGGGGCCGTTTTAACATGCGCAGAGACGGACCGATGAAGTTCGAGAAGGACTTTGACTTCGAGAGCGCCAACGCTCAGTTCAACAAGGAGGAGATCGACCGCGAGTTTCAGAACAAACTCAAAATCAAAGGTTTGTTTTCTTCATGTTTTCTCCACCGGGCGTCTTTATAACATAGGGTGTGCATATGAGGACTCCTAAAGAGGAGGCGTTTGGGTAACGGGAAATTGTGTTTATATTTTTTGGATCATGCAACAGACCGGTTATAGATGTATGTAGAAGTTTTTAGCTGAGTCACCGTAGCAACCCTGGCAAGTAAGCGTGGCCTGGTCCATAGAATCAGTACAAAACAGTTGTGAGACTTTGAAGAGTGCTGGGATTAGTCCAGCAGGTCAAACCCTGGACATGGTGATTTATTGTTTTTACAAAACTCATTGATTTTAAATAAGTGAGTTATTAGTTTTAGTATAAATACTGAATGTACTGATACAATGTCAACAACCGCAGATGAGAAGGCAGTGAATGGAGAAGACAAGGGCGACTCGGGCGTGGAGACGCAAAACAGCGAGGGCAACGTGGACGAGGAGGATCCACAGGCACCCAAGTGCTACTACGACAAGTCCAAGTCTTTCTTCGACAACATCTCCTGTGACGATACCAGGTACAGAATGACCGAGGAGTCAGTTGATGTTCCGAGTTTATATACGTCACCATTACACTAACTCGGTTCTCTTTACTGCCTTTACAGAAAAGATAAACCTGGAGGAGGCAGGTATGGGACTGTTTAATTGGTGTTATTCATCCATGCATCTCTCTATTTCTCTCCTTAGTAGTCTGAATTGCATAATTTCAGTGTATCTTGGTCTTATGTGTCCGTGTAGGGAGCGGAGACAGACCTGGGCAGAGGAAAGGAGGATGAACGCCGAGACATTCGGCCTGCCTCTGCGCAGAGGGCGTGGTGGTTACCGGGGCAGAGGGGGCCCTATGGGTTTCCGAGGCGGTCGCGGGCGCGCAGGCGGGCGCGGCTCTTTCGGCCCTCCCCGCGGTGGAGCCGGATTCAGAGGGGGGTTCCGGTCAGGACGGGGAGGGCGAGGAGACTTTGAATTTGATTATAGGGTGAGCTACTATCCAACAGTTAATCCAATAGTAGTAAAGATGATTACAAACACAGATCAGTCAGCCAGGAGATGTTCATTTTTGTAATCATTTCCTTACAGCTTATTAATCTGTTTTTTTTTCTCCTGCTTATTTATATAAAATTGTTAACTTTCCTTACATTAATATATTTCAAAAGCTGTCAAACTGTTTTTATTACATCCATCTTCGCACAACTGACTTAAAAATGGGAGTTATTCACAGCTAGATTTCGACCGATAAGCTCAGTTGGTTCGTACTTGGCTCATTAATGACCTGATCAATATTATGATGGAAACTGGATGGAAAAAAAATAGTCATGAAAATGTGAATAAATTAAATACTTTGAAAATATTAATTATATGAATAAATATTTATGTAAATTAAGATATGCGTTAAAATTGAAGTAAAAAGTAATGTGCCAATAAACCAAAATAACACATCAAATATTCAGTGTGTTGTCAGTGATTCGCCTCTAGAGGCCTCTATTGGGCTGATGGTTCAAGAAAGCGAATTTGCGATATGCAAAACCTCCCCGTGTTCATAAATAGTACTGCAGGTCCACAACAACGATTTTAGTGAAAAAGAAGTTACACACCAAACTTGTACTGGTAGGACTGGTTTACCTTCTAGTGTGTGTTTTGGGGAAGCATGTACTTATGAAGGTTGAACATTTGTTGTGTGCGAGTGGTGTTCTTATTGTTACTGATTAGAAGTTGATTTGTGTGCGTTTGTTTTCAGAAGGACAACAAGGTGGCAGCGTAGTTCACAAGAGGCACAACTACGGGCTGGAGATCTCCTTCTCTACTTTTTCGTCCTCTATAAACGCTACGAATTCAAATTCAGAGCGGACCCTCCTGCCCGAGGTGGACTCCTTCCTCCTTTTTTTCCCCTCCCCTTTGTACTTTTTTGTGTTAGAAACCAATATGAAAAGAAATCATCTTTTTCCTTTGAAACACACCGAGAACTTACTGAAATTACTTTACAGTATTTTTGCATCAGCATTTTAGTTCCTTTCTTACAGACCAGAAACAGGGGTTGAAATCTATTTGATATTGTACACACACACACACACACACACTTCCGTCAATACTGTGAGCTCCCATTAGGCCCCCCCCCCTCCCCCAATAGAAGCGCAAATTCAGCTTTCATGTTTATTGAAGCTTCGCCTTCTCTCTCCATGTTTGTCACATGCCTCTGCTGTGAAGCGCTATAGCACAACCATCTTTTCTCTCGCTTTGTCTCCTCCTGATTTTTTATTTTTTTTGGTTTAATACACATTCTGTTTTCTCCGTTGATTTCCAAATGTTTTGTTCTTATGTTTAAATCGAAGAAAAACATTGTTGAATGTAACGTTGATGCGAAGTTAAGTTAGCCAGCACTCTTTGTTTTTTTTTATTATTTATTTTTCTTTTTTGTTTATTTGGGGAGGTGTTGTTTTCTTGTATGTTGAATTATGACTTTTCGGTGTCACTGTAGACGGCAGTGTTCACATGACCCTGCTGCACAAGTCTTGCCTTCTTTCCTTTCATTCTGTCCTCATTTAAAAAGGAAAAAAAAAATCTGTGGGCTGCTCATTCACACGAGTTGGTTTCCGGACGCTTTTCAGAGCCTTTTCCATTTACAACAAGATCACCACGTCCCGTCACGTTCTTCAGGGATTCTCCAGCGCACCCTTTAACAGCAAGGTCAGACGACGCGTCGTGGCGGATTCGATCGCACTTTCCAACACGAATAACGGCGCGATACACGCAACCAGTTTTGGGCTTTACTTTTTTTTTTTTTTTTTTAATCTTAAGAATTAAATAACTCAGCGGATCCAATAGAGAGGGGAAAAACTGTATGAAGTGAGTAACGGACGTGTACCATGACGCAGTGGTGTAAATTGTAAGATTAGAATAGTAATAAATGCCATTCCGATAATTCCAGGTCACTGCTTTGGAGAGTGGATCGCACATTTGCGTTTTTTTGCGTGCTGTTCTTGTGCTGATCGCAGGTTTGAGGAGACTTTGTGTTAGCTGTTGTTAAACCACTCGGATCATGACATCACTTTGACCCTTTGTACTTTTTGTTGTTGTTTGTTTTTTTTTTTTGTCTTGGTTTTTTTAACACTTTTGGGTACAAATAAAAAAAAAAAAAAAAAAAGCAAAAGTTTGACCAAAAATGTAGCGACCCCTGGCTGCCGGCTTTAAATCCTACATTGAAACGCTTCATTTTGTTCCTGAGGCTTATTTAACAGCAGTACAAAAATAACGCGAGGGCCTGTGATGTCATGATCACATGGTCTTGATCTCCTGATGTGTTCTCAGTAAATACAAGATGAAATTTTTTGTGGGAGATTGCGAAGAATGAAAGGCGTTCGAGTGTAGGACCCCTGATCCAGGGTCAGTGCTTGGTACAGTTAGGGATTACAAATGAAAGCCAGCTCCTGATGCCTTGTTGCATTGTATTTCATTTGGAATCAAAATAATCTCCCTGAATGTCATTGAAGCACTTTTTTTCCCGCTTCTTTACCAGCATTTGGGAATTTTGTATGCATTTCTCAAACAATTTTTTGATTTCCAGGTCCAGACTTATGTGAGTCGTTCCTTTTTTTTTTATCCTTTCTTTTTTCCTATGTTTCATCTGGATGAGACGTGGTATGGTTTGTGTTCCTGTCTTGGCTTGAGGTTACCTTTGTGGCTGTTGTGTACTTCCTGTAGGCGCTATGCGATGATTTTACCTACATGTGGTATATTCAATTGGTCTATTAGTAGGCAGCTAAGTATAAAGCCCTTACGTTCCGATTGAGCTGCCCGATTGGTGGATTAAGTCACGGCTCGGAGCACAGCATGATGGGAATTTGCCTTAACGAGCCAGCAAAGTTCTCAAACTCATGTCGAGCACTCGCTCTGTAGCCCGTCCAGCATTCGGGCCACAAGCGGAGGATTCGTAAATATGGTCAAGTCGTGGGATCGTTCTCTAGACAGACAGATGGATGAGTGATTTGGACTGATGCAATAATCACAATGCCCCACACTGCCCCTCTTCACCTTCTCCTGTTGCTCACGATGTCAGACTGTACATACAGAGATTCATTTTGTAAAGGTGAAACATTATTTTCTGTCTTCTAAAAGAATTTAATTGGCTTTTTTTGTTTGTTTGTTTTGTATTTCCTGAATAAAGCAATTGTACAGCATGGTGTACTTTTTAGTGACCAGCTTGAAGTTTTTATTCAGAAAAATGAGAAATAAATAGTTGTTCAAAATCCTCCTGGTCTTTTTTTCCCCCCTTTGTTTTAGATATTTCATGGCAGATATTGATTTTTTTTTTTCGTGCGTGTGTGTCCAACTGTTGCCAGATGTGTCATGTTCAGGGCTGAGATTTTACGGAAATATAACATATAAAAATTACTTTAGTCATTGTTCTTGATGAATATTCTTACCTTTTATTAAATAATACAACTGCCGGTTCTCTGCCGGCAAGCGGCGTGTTAGTCGATTCAAAGACTCGACTCCGAGTTGAATGTACCGATTAATATGACCGGTTTTCTACAACTACGATTATTTAATTGACGATTTTGTGTCTCATCATATAAATATTAATCACCGCTCTGATAAAATGTAAAGAGAAAATGTATTTGGTTCGTTGGGATGGTCGTACAACTAATGCGCATGCGTGTTGGGGGTCACAAAAAACCCCGCCACAAAAATAGTGCGCGTGCGTGCTCAACATCCACGCGCCCCCTACGAAGTCAGTGCGCATGCGCGACTCTGAGTGTAAATCTTTGGAGTGACGTTAGACATGTCTGTCGTTTTTGTACCTAAGAAGCAACGCGGAAAGGCGCAAATCAACCCAGAAATCATCCAAAGAGTGAGTATTTATAATCGATAATAATCGATCATTCGCGTGTGTAACGGACTACACGGTAAACGATTTTCACACTTGCTAGCGTAAACAAGGCTAGTAACAGGTAATGATATGCTTTATTTCCCCCACAGAATGTACAATTTAACATGTAAGTCATCAAATATTCAATGTTATTTAAAATAAAAGCGCTTTATTTTACATTTTAAATGTACCGGGCTTATTTTTAAAAGAAACTACGAGCTCGTCCGCCATATTGGATTGTATCCGTTCGCACAGCCGCCATATTGGAGAGGTCTTTATTTATTATAAATACATTCATAGAAGCGCATTAAAGTAAATCTAACACACGCGTTTGGTTTGTTACATTTTAAATTTACATTTTTTAATTTAGATTTAATTTAGATTTTAACTATATTCGAGACCTTGTTTATTATTGTACCAGTTTAACTGAAGAGTTTAGAAACTCGTTGTCACGTGACTTCGTGTCATCTACTAAACGAGTCCTACGGCGTTGATCTTAAGACCTTTTTTGGTACCCCCTTTAAAAAATCGTATAAATATCAGGAATAAAAATGTTATTTAAAGGACTGGTTTAAAGCCACACAGATTAATCAAGTTTTAGTGATGGTCTAAGAACTACCATAAATGGATAAAAAGTACGATTTTGTAGGTTAACTGAATCGTTGTGTATCTTCGGACTGAATTTCAGCTGCTGAATGAAAATGAGCAGCTTGTGAGGTGTATATCGGAGTATATGCAGAAGGGCAGAGCAACTGAATGTGTTCAGTAAGTACTCAACTCTCTCTCACACACACACACAATAGTCACTCCCAGCTCACTTAATCAGTAGCTTTCCTTTTTGCATCTCGAACTTCACACCCAATGTTTGTAGTTTTAATATTGTCAAATGGTTTTTCTTCTGCAGATATCAGCAGATCCTCCACAGGAACATAGTTTACCTTGGGACGCTAGCAGACGCCAGTCCGGATGCAGCTGTAAGTCCAACACAACCTTCCCATCCATCACACACACACACACACACACTTTCCGTTGTGTAATCCTGACTCCTAAACCCACGGCTTGTGTTTCAGCCTCTGTGTGAAGACTCGTCAGCTCTCGCCAGAACCAAGGACGCTGCCGAAACCTGAGTGTGTTCCGGCAGAATACAAGCTTCCGTTCTGATCGGTCAGGAGACGCTCAGACGAGTCTGCGTCAAGGCGAGCGTTCTAACAAGTAATTGTTTTTGGTAGAATGTTCATAAATGGATTGGGGTGGTGGTGGTTGTGACGGTCAGGTAGTGGCCCTGGAAATGTCAGGAAGTGTTTAAAGCCACAGTGAGATGAATCATGTTTTAACGATGGTCAAAGTCTAAGATGGTCTAACTATAAATGGATAAAAAGTACGATTTTAGTTCGTGTCAATTGTTGACAAATTGCTGGTGTATGTATAGAGAAATAAAACATCTCCGAGATGCGGCTCGGCTTGGATTATTATTGGCTGAAAATAGTGATCGTTCATAAAAATCCTACATTGTGTGTGTGTATACATGTGTCTAAATAAAAAGGTCGCGACTCGTTCTATATTATGTTTATTTATTTTATTTTTGCATTGCTGGTACACTTGGAAAGTTTCAGACGCCAGCTCTAAGTGAATAAGCAACGTAAGCCAAGCGAACCCTCTTCACGTCATCCAAAAGTCACGTCACACGTCGTATCGTCTCCGACTTTTATCATCAGTCAAACTGCTAGTAAACCGTTTCTGACTGCTAATGTTTACAGTCCAAGGTCTTTAAAAAAATAACAAAAGAAAAGAAAATGGGCTGCAACAGTTTCGGGTGAGAGAGGAAAAAAAAAAACGCACAGACCAAGCGAAACAACCCCTATGTTTTTGATTGTGCAAAGCACAGAACTATAAAAAGATATATTTTATATACAGCAAACGATTCTCTGTAAACATGTTAAGTATGTTAGTTTCAGAAAAAATGGTCATGTCATAGAAATTACAGGCAACATTGGCATCCACAAAACTGCACCAAAAAATATCCGGGGCAGTTTAAATGCAACACAGCCGGGGGGGTATTAAGAAAAAAAGAAAGAGAAACCAAAACCACCCCAATGTAATAACAGACTTTAGTGTTTGTAATCGGAGTTAAATTTCTGTAGGTAGTTCAGTTAAAAAAAAATGTGCTTTTCACATCTTGGGGGTGGAGGATTAATATATATATTTTTTATATGTAAGGTTTTACTTAATAAGCCTATATCATGTGAACATATACAGTAATGGTATATAAGAAAATACAAAAATAAGATTAATACTGTCAATATCTTTAACAAGAAATATATCGTATTTCAAAAGAACAGACGTGACGTTGGGTTTTAGTGTTACGTGTCGCCGAGTAACATGAAGCGAGAACACGATGAACAGAACAGGATCGAGCCTCGTGTCTTTCGTAAAGGTGTTTGTTTTTTTTCCCCCTCATTTGTTTCCATCAAGAACCTTCTAACTGACTGAACGCTTTGGTTGGAGAAAAGAAAGAAAGGATGGGAAATAAAAGTTACACAAGTGCTATTAACATGGACAGGGCACGTAGAGTGACTTTACCGCGGACGTCTGTTATTTTAAACTTTTGTCAGATGTTGAAAAAGTAGTGTATTTCTAGTCAAATTACACTCCTGCTATGATTATTCTATGTCTGCTGAGCCTGCTCAAAGCTTCTTCATAAAAAGAATTATTCATATATTTTTTTTGTTGTTTTGTTTCATTTACACTATGCTATGGAACAGTATCTGGGAGCTGTAGTCCGACACGACATTTGGCAGTTACAGCTTTTTTTTTTTTTTGTAATATTTATTTTGTATTTTTTGTTAACCCCCTCCCAACACAGTATGGTCACAGGTTGCGTCCCGTCATACACCGTCGCACATGCAAGCACGCACACACGCAGTTAGGTGGCCATGCACGTCACATGATCCACTTTCAAACGGCAGCCTGGAGAAGTCATGAATTCCCGCCGAACGCCGTTTTCTAGTCGAAGCGGAAGCGACAACTTCACTAGCTGCTGAAAGCGGGAATCATACACTAAATCGGTGTGGATGGCAGTTTAGGAAAACCCTAAAACCGTTTTTTTTTTTTTGGGGGGGGGGGGGTTATGGGGGTCTCACGTGGATCTGACATAGGAAAAAAAATAGATATATATATTTATGTATATGCGCCACAATGTTTCGATAATAAATTAGCCTATAAAAACACACTCGTCTAAAGGACTATCAAAATTATCGGAATGCGGCCCGGAGTAAAGTGTCTGCTACGGGTGTGGACTAACTGACATGAGCAAGGGTGGGATGGAGTCACCGTCCACCCAAACCTCACGTGTTCCGTCACAACCCTTGATTTAGAGGGAGAGATGGTGTGATCCGCAGCACCTCGTCTTTACACCAGCACCGACTCCAACCGTGGCATAATGCGAAACCCTTAAACGCTGATCTAGGACCAGTCTATAGCTTACTCAGAGCCCTAGACATCATCGCTCCCCGGTCTCAGAACAGCGATTAAGTGCGGGGCGGGACTTTGGGGAAGGGAGGTGGGGTCAGTACTGGTGCAGGTACGAGGGCCGGTGTTCGGGTTTCAGAGGGAAGTTCTTGAAGCCTTTACTCAGAGCTTTATGCTGCGAGGCCTGTTGCTGCTGCTGTTGCTGCTGCTGCTGCTGAGTGAATGGGAAGCCGGACGAGAGGCCACTGGAAGGAGAGCACTCATTGGCTGTCGACCAAACCGGAGACTGCAGCATTTGCATGGACTCGCCCCATTGGCTGGAAGGTATTGGCATTTGATAAAGGGAAGAGCTGGGATTGGGCATGGTGTTTGTGTGGGTGGAGTGCTGCCACGGGGCCTTCGGAGGCCATGTTTTAGTTTTACTGTCCTGCAATTGAAGGAAAAAACAAGTACGGTTAACCAACATTCATGTCTTTATTCCACTTGTACAACACCATTTATAATGTTTACATTATTTACGATCGTAATAAATGAACAGTAATTAACCCAGTGCTATCTCAAAGTTCATCACTGTACTTTTACAGAATCTCAAAGCAACTTCTACACATTTACATTTATGATTCAATATTTGTACTGTTTACTCCTGTATATTTTAATGGATAATGACTGTTACCAATAACATTTTGCACCTCTGGTGAAGATGTCATTATACGCTCCTCTACATGCACCTGCTGCCTGCGGGCGACTTTTTAATCCTCATTTTCAGTCCAATTTCTAAAATCTTTTTTTTTGAAGTTATAAAAAATACTCTCTGAGACATCTCATCGCTCTGAATATTCACTTTTACTTTATCTATAATTAATTATATTTTTCCATTTAATACTAATGGTTCCTCATACAAGTCCTACCTGGTTATTATCATCACCAGGGTGGTGGAGAGGAGGAGAGGGCAGAGTACACACTTCCGGCTCACCACAGCTGTGTTTCCTACACACACACACACACACACACAAAGTTAATATTTCAATGACAGATAAAATACATTCATAGATAATACACATACCACAGATCATTTATTCAGTTCTGGATCTGAACCTCATGATCACATCATCTCATACAGGAAGATCAAACACAGTTTAAAGATGCAGAAGTCAATATTTTCAGGTATCTGTACTAATAATCTGCAATGTACATATATGTACATAATAAAAATTTACATGTAAATACAAAACAATGCATTATCAGATAAATGCATTATCTGAGGGAACGCGAATAAAAACTGAATTACGCTCCAGATGCACTACCCGTTGCTCAATTTAAAGACACTTGTGTACGGGGTGGAAATCAGGGCTCAAATGTCTAATCAACCGTTTTTGGACTGATCTTAGGCAAGAAAAGACTATTATTTTCTTACCCAAGACTATTCTCCAGAGGGTTTTTTGGTATGATAAGACTTCATTTGTGAATTGGTGATTCTCAATTATACAAGCTCTGACCATCAGTTCATTTTGATCAGTTTTGAAACTCCTTGAGGAAATTCACGTATAAGGACACACGTTGTGTTGTGTGTGTGTGTGTGTGTGTGTGTGTGTGTGTGTGTGTGAGTGTGTGTGCACACTATTTTATACATTTATTTATTTTTACCTTCTTGGCTTGACTGCAGCAACCAGATCAGGACCAGAGAACATGGAGAACAAGCTGTCTCCATTGGCTGAGGAGGTTTCATCGCTGGAGCTGGCGGAGTCGCCCTGATTGGCTGACCAGGTACTGTTTACTGCCTCCCTGCTCACAGACAAAATTGCATCACTAAAATGCATTATTCAATGTATACGAGTGTATACAACGTGTACACATATATACACACGAACAAACACACACACACACTTGGCACACTTTACTCGGGTGCATAGACAGTAGCAGCTGTCTATGCTTTATGGAAATTTAAAGCTTGCACATCAAAAATGATTGCTTATTAATAACAAGAGCCACAACCCATGAGTTTAAATGCCATGCTGGTAGTCATAGCTGTAGAGTAATAAATGCTACATTCTTGAAAGTGTTTTTTTTTAGATATGGGGTGTGTGTGTGTGTGTGTGTGTGTAAATGCTGCTGAAGCTCACCCCTCACTGTAGTACTCTGGGTGGGACCAGGTCCTGTGTTGGTCGTCTGGGAGGGGCCAGTTGCTACGGGGGTTGCTAGGACGACGCACATGCTGGGCTTGCCTCTTCTGCTGCATGGCCTGATTGACTCCGGCGACATACCGCGCAAACTCAGGATCCGAGCCAACTGAGAGCACAAAAAAAGGTAAGCTGTAGTAATGGTGATGGACAGATGGGGGCACCAGTGAGTCATAATGAAGAAGAACAAGTTTTGTGCAGACAGAGAGACCTGATTTCAGCATGCTCAGCCGTTTTGCCCTAGTGTTTGTGCCCCGGTCTTTTTATCCAAAGTTGTCCAGCGCAGCACAAACACACAAAGGAGCCATCAAAAGTCCCACTCTGATAATGCGACCGGTCTTACCAATTCATTATAAAGCGCCCCTCCCCCTCCCTCCCATAGACACACACACACTAATCACAGAGACAGAGTTCTAAGTGTCTAAATAACCATATTTTGTTATAATAGTATAAAGTTAAACCCTCATGATTGAGCCCAAAAACCCAAAGTCCACTCAGACCTACACATAGTTCTTTGACTGTAAAAGTTGAGAAAGAAGTGATAATTCACATACATAACTACATAAAGATATCGATAATGTGATAAAATGTGATGCAGAATATTTTTATTTAGTAGAAATGTATTTAGAAATAAATTATTCTATATAAATGAAACGAGTTGGCATCAGAAAATGGAACATTTGTGATGTTATCATAGACAGCAAGTTAGAAAAAGTAAACTTGAAACGGGGCAAATCTGCCACATTGACATTTGTAATGACATACATTTTCTAGAATGAATCATTAAAGGTGTCTTGAGTGACACGTGTGCTTTAGGAGCGAAAGAACATCACTGTAGGAGGACGAAGACCTTCAGCGAGCCCATCCGCTGACAATGTCAACACCATCCGGCAACTCACGTCTGATAACGATCCACATGGTCTCACTTCCACACCCACCTCAGGCTCCTGTGAACATCTCCCTCTCCTCACAGATGAATATCCAGCCCAAAGTTCGCCGTTTTGACACCATTGTCGCGTTTCAGCGAAGAATACACGTTTCAAAAAGACTTTCCGAACACATTCCAGAAGTAGCAGGAATGCCGGGAGCGCCGTCGTGTGGAAATTTAGTATGCTATTATTCTCTTATAAAAACTTTTAATACCATCTGGTATATAAAATACATTTATCACATTTGAAGTGAAACACTGTACCACTGCCGGTGTGTGTGTGTAAACCTATATATAATGATTTATCACACACATCGTAGTGCTGCCTGTCACGGTTGTGGTATGGGATTATGATTCTAATGCCCCAATACGTTATGGCATTTATCTTCAGATTTACAATACTATAAGTAAAGGAGACGAGTTATTTATTATGCATGAACGGAAATACACGAAAGATAAACCGTAACTCGAGGAGATTTAGCTTGCTTGAGTGTTGTCAAGTAATGAATGACTCGCAGTTTGGTAAGTATGTATTATTTTCACTAAATGAAATGTTTCACAATTATATTTGGCTAATTTAAATGCAACTGGAATGTGTTTATCTTTACATTTGCACCGTATACAGTATTAACGGTAATATGCAGCGCTCATTAGGACTTTTATAACATTATGAGTAACACTGATTATCTTTCTTAGCGAGTTGGATATTATGTGAACAGAAAGTGAACATTTTGTCCTCAAAGTTGACGTGTTAGAAGCATGAAAAATGGGCTAGTGTAAGGATTTGAGCGAGTTTGACAAATTGTGATGTCTAGACGACTGGATCAGAGCATCTCTGGCTAAAGATGGCAAAGTCTCCGATTTCTGAAGAAGTGAATGCGGTTAATACTCAAATATGGAGTAAAGGGGTACTGGCACAATATTAGGCATTAGGTGGTCATAGTGATATACCGGATTTGTGTACATTAGATTTATTTATACGCAGTACTATTTGCACTTTTGGTTGTCATTGTCTCAATGACAAAGTTGAATCTAATCTAATGTAAAATGGAATTAGTTGCAAAATATATCAGGATTTTAAAACCCATAAAAAAGAGAGTCTATATTTTTATTTATTTACTTTTTTTTATTTATAAAGAATGAAGATTGTGCTCTGTGATGATGCTCTACATAATAATAAGATGGAGAAGAAGCTTAAGAGAGATACTTGGGCGGCACATGCTCCTTAGTATAAACAGTAAACAGGTCCCACACATGACACACGACTCCCGAGTACACTGCCTGGGAAATTCCTTTAATTCCGCAATCGTAGGGATTTCAGGGTTTTTTTCCTTGCTTACGAACCAGCAGCACTAGAAGCTGTGCTACAAAAACACACACATGCACAAATGACTGCAGTGTGTGTTTTTTTTTACCCACTGTTCTGTCAGAGCCTGACACCAACCGACCCACAACGGTCCGTTTTTTCCACCCCGCAGTCCGGTCAAAGATAATCTGCTGAGTTTGCAGGGAATAAAGGACATCGGAAAGGAGATTACAGAAGTGTATCCAGGCGGTCATGAACCTATTTTAGCATACTGATCTTTATCCAACTGAGTGATTAGACATTTAAGTTTAATTAATGGGGCACATTTCCATATCTGCAAAGATCTGGCAGGAAGTTAAGAGATGATGAACAAGTCAACACACACACAGGCTAGAATTGAATTCGACTCACCTGCAGGGTCAAAGGGCATCGTGTCTCCCAGCACTCCGAACATCCCCTGCTCGCTCTGCTCACGATTAGGCCAGGTGTTGTTCCGTGGTCCGGGCGGTGCCTTGTGACCCAACACCTCCGACATCACACTGTCCATGTAGGTGCTGACCAACCCCAAGCTATACAGGTCCGAGCTCAGGTCTGGCAAAGTCCATTGAGTCATATGACCAATGGGCGAGAGCCCACCCGGAGGAGCCTGGGGCCACTTTCCAGGGGCCCTCTGTTGTGGAGGAAGAGGCTGAGGCTGCTGCGAGGGGAGTTGTGGTGAGACGGGAGAGGGTTGCTGAGATTGCTGCAAGAGGTGCTGGTAGTACTGCAGGGTCTGTGGAGAAGGTGAAGGTTGTGCTGGGGATGGTTGTGGAGGAACTGTGGTTTGTTGCTGTTTGGGGGTAGTCGGGAGTGGCGGAGGAGGTTGCTGCTGTTGCTGCTGCTGCTGTTGGGGCTGTTGGGGCAGATTCTGAGCCAACGGGATTGCAGCGTGCAGAACCGGAGCCTGTGCAGTGGGCGGGGCCGGTGGTTTCAGGTCGGCAGCGTTGCTCGAGGCGACAGAGTTTCTCCTTTTGACCATTGGCGAGGCCTGCTGTGACTTGCCCATGTTGAAGCCGGACAGAAAATCGATCACGTCCTGCATTTCCTGGTCGGTAGGAAGATTCATACCCTGCTCCTCCGGAGTGGAACCGTTGGCTGCGTGCTGGCCGGTGTCACCGGGACAGGGCACGACCATTTGGTGAATCTGGGATGGCGCTTTGGGTTTATCGTCGATGCAGCTCGAGCTCCGAGAGGGAGTGCTGGGGATGGAGAAGCTTCCACCGCTTCCAGAGCTGGACGAAGCCTTTTTGGTGAACTTGGAGGTCAGTTTGTAAATGGTCTTGGGCAGGCCGCTGGAGGACTTGCTGCTGTTGCAAGGGTGCAGGTCTGCAGGGACGGTGTAATCTGAGCTGTCCCTCTGAAGCTGGATTTGAATAGTGGGAAGAGCTTGTTCCCTGTGGATACACACATTACAGCAGCGATAAACAAACTGCAACCTGAGCATGTAAAATGTAGAATAGTATTTAATTATTGTGCAAATTATCTCCACATCCCTATGGTTTCTTTCAAAGAAACTGAGGGATTTTACTTGTGTGCACCTTATAATACTAACCAGGGGTCGTGTTTAAAGGAACTAATGAGAACTAATGAATGTTTCATCCAAGTTTGAGTGCAAAATTTGAATTGGTTTGATATGCAGTTTTTAACAGGGGAGCCAATAATTCTGAACACCATAGGCACCAAGATAATGCAGATTATTTTAGATACCAACACTGTGTGTTTGTTAAACATGATATGAAAAGTCTATTTCACATCCCCCTGTGATTAGGGGGGCACAATTTTCCAGCAAATCACTTTAAACAGCGTCATGTGGGGGAATTTTGGAAATATTCAAAGTTGGAAATTGACCAGGAATTTATGAGGATTCATTAGAAATGATTATAATGTGTATCATAAAACAAACTTTGATGTTACAGCACCAAATATCAGCCTAGACATTTCATATTTTTAAGTTTTATGACTAATATTCACTATTTCTCAACATCTGACACTTTCACTCAAAAGTACGAGGGATGTTTAAATTGTTCTTGGAGACGGTTCGTAAAATGAAGGATTCTGGGATATAGGGCAGGAACGGTGACCTCAAACAGACACATAAATCAGCTTTCCTTCCTGGCCTGGTTTCTAAACTTGGCTGAAAGTGCTGAGGCTGCAGATTGCTGTGCATTTTGTAGGTGGGGGGTGATTATGCAGCAGCAGCTTGAAGGCATTTCGGATTTAGGGAGGGGGTCTTTTTAAAATGAGACGAGCACACGGCAGACACATCAACCAGATACAATCTTGATAAAAAAAAAGTGATGTGATTTTCTTGCTGCAGATCCTCTGAATGAGAAATGAGAAACGGGGACATCAGCGTCTTTGAACAAGATAAATATGCACCAGAGAACTTCTCTACATAAATGAAGACTAGCTACAAAACATACACATATGGTACATTTTAAACATGTTCAATATTGTGGATTTTAGGCACTCAATTAAATTCTTTAATTTATTAATTTACAGTGCACAAATTATAACAAACTCAAAATTTGTTTGATAAAAGTTTGTTAAACTAATATTCTTTAAATCATGACCCGCTCCAATCTCATACTTTGAAGGCATAATATGTTGAAAAAAATTTACATCACACAGTAAATGCAGTTATTGAGGATTTCTGTTCCTTTTCCCCCCAAAACATCATTACTTTATTAATCATTAATATATTAGTGTGCTGAAACAGAGAGCGAGAAAAAAAAACAGCAAACAAAGAAGCAAACTGACTTGCGCTCTTTCCAGCGGTTGAGGTCGAATACGGTGGTGTAAAGAACATCCACCAAGCCGAGGGTCTTCTCCGGGTCCAGACTGCGCTGCAGCAGAGACATGGTGGCCGGATCCTCCTTCAGACACCTACCGGATTTAATCCAACAAAAAAAAAATGTGCAATTCAGCGTCGAGCTGGAGAGAAAACCTCGGCAACATCATGAGCCGCTTTCATATCAACATTCCCATGTGGCTTTAATCAAGGACGAGACAGGCTTAGACTCGCTGCTGATTTTATTTTCAGAAAATAGTAGATACAATGCTTTGTAAAGCACATCTGAGCAATTCGGTCGTCATCATCGGTTTAAGAACGCATAATGTGATGGGGGGAAAAAATAAAAACAGACAGACAAAGGTACAAAATAAGCAACGGTTTATATTCCTGACTCACAACCAATAACGAATCAATATACCATTCGCAGCGTACATGTCTGACCTGTCAAATAGCAAAACTAGAGCTAATGGACATAAAAAAAATTATCCTTATCACCTCAAACTCGGTTTATAAATCAGACTGTCATCCTTCAACCCATCAATCAGTCTGTCACATGGTATTTTCTCTGAGAATAAATAATAGTTAGACTCTCACTCTGATTGATGTAAGTCGAATTGAACCCACTTTAATTGTTTATAAAAACTATCATGAAGAGCATCATCATCAAACTACACTATATGGACACGAGTATTGGGACACGTGACTCATTCCTCATGCTGAGACACACCGCTGTACGTGTCTGATGTGGTGGAATGAAATTTTGCCTTCATGTAACACTAGGAGACCTAAACTTGTTCCTGCATGACAATAGGCTGTGCACAATGCCAACTCCATTAAGATATGCTTTACACAGGATGGAGCAGAAGATCACCTGTTATAGAGCTTCTGACCTCAAGCCTATTATAAACACCTGACTGTACTAATACCCTCGCCAATGACTCCAAAAATCTAGTGGAACACGTTCCCCGGAAATGTGGAATGAGATGTTCGAGCACAACCAACCTTATGTTTATATGTACACCTTTTTATATGTAGATGTCAGGTGTATGGATGGATAGACAGACAGACAGACAGAGAGGTGGCGTTAAGGATAGACAGAGAGACCGACGGACACCTCCAGGAAAAAAAATATACTATTTGCAACATCAGCTTATAATTTGTGGACCTCAAATTTCCGAGGTCCCCAAATACGACTCGTGTATGTAAACGAAACGTATCCAAACGGACCCTGATTAAACAAACATGTGCACAGTTATTCTCTAATCAGTGCGAAAACAGGTCAGATAAAACAGAAACATTTGCACTGAACTTTGTAAGATGCACAAACACTTCCATAATTATGAACAGTTTGTACTCACCATGTGGAAGGAACCTGCACTACAACCCGAGATCCGTCTAAAGTAATCTGTGGCGCGTATGCCTCTTTATTCTCAATCTGAGCCGTGTCTACCACCACCTGCACACAAAACATATAAATATAAACATAAAAATATACACACATTGTTAAAACTGTTTAACAAGTCAAACACACAAGTGGCATGCAGTATTTATGATCCAGAATTTATAATAAACAATAAGGACATGGCACACAATTGCAGTAGCATGAAAATCAGTACATACTAATCATATAGTCAGGTGTCCACCAACTTTTGTTTGTTTATTTGTGTGTGTGTGTGTGTGTGTATATATATATATATATATATATATGTGTGTGTGTGTGTGTGTGTGTGTGTATATGTATATATGTGTGTATGAGTGAGTGTGTGTGTGTGGGTGTATGGATGGATGGATGGATGGGTAGATGGGTTTTTCTCCGGGTTCTCCGCTTTCCTCCCGGTCCAAGAACATGCACGGTAGGTTGATTGGCACCTTGGAGAAAATTGTCCCTAGTGTGTGAATGTGTGTGTGTTTGTGTGTGTGCCCTGCGATGGGTTGGCATTCCATCCAGAGTTTATCCTGCCTTAATGCCCATAGACGCCTGAGATAGGCACAGGCTCCCCGTGACCCGAGGGAAGATCGGATATAGCGGTAGAAGATGAATGAATGAATGATAGATTAGATACACACACAGCTTTTGAAATTGCTTCATGAGTATCACACGTCCATAAACCTCGGATAAACTGTTTTAAATCCTGCCCTCTGCACAAGACCACAACGTGCAACTGAGCACTCGAAGTCCTAAGAGCGTTTAAATCAAAAACAAATCAATAGTTGGAAGTATCGAATGCTGACAAGTCTTTAATCACACTATATACACCCCATATCCAATAAACAAAACAACATTCTTCACTTTGATGTTTTGTCCACACTGTTACCCAAGAAAAGGCGCCCGTTTTCCCACTGAGGATATCAAACACAGAAAGCCCAGTGCCGCTACAGTGACGATGCACAAAGAGGAAACCTTTCACTTATTTTTACATCTGAAAAAGACAGTAATTGAGTCCAGGTTTCATCAGAAGACGTCCCCCGTTTTCTGCAGAGAACGTTACAGTACATGGACACTTGTATAGAGTTCTTTGAAAGAGACAGTGGTGTTCCCTCACATCGTACAACATAAGGGAGGGGGGTCTGTATTTCCTGCTGGACAGGAAGTGCTCTATTGTTATTTATAGAGCAGGTGCATCCTCACAACCCAAATGACCCTGACTGCCTGACCACTAACACACACACAAATAAATGTATTTTCTGTCATGTCCTATTCCATGCACAAAGCAATGAATGATATAATAAAGGGAAATAAGAGGCGTGTATGTATCTCTATATAATTGTACAGTATACCTGCTCAGGTGCAGGTTTATCTGCTTTCAACAGTATAAAGAAATAATGTTAAGTCTCACCAGTCCTGCTTGTCCGAACAGCAGCTGCACGGCCGTTTTGCACGCTCCTCTCCAGGTGGACGGACACACCAGGTTCAGGACCTCGGTCACGGGCGGCTCGTCATGTGCCGACACGCCGTTCTGGCCCGACGCCTCCTTAATGAGCTGTAACATGGTGCGCTATAGAGCAGACGAAAGAACAGGTAGGATATAACAATTATTATTATACACTTCAATTAGGATACAAATCATATTTCAAAAGTTCCATCAGAAAAGTCCTAATATATAATTTAATTATATACACACACCGAGCACTGTGTTTCACATGGACCATTATTACTCACCAGCTAAACCAGGCCTTATTCAATTAATTGGTCGTGGGGGGGGCCAGTTCATGAAAAGCAGCCCAAATTAGGGATCGGAGTGATATGGGCTTGAAATACGACAATACAAGTTGTATTTTTGCACCGTAAGACAACCAAGTGGGCTTTTTCTACATTGAAACATATTAAAATATTGTATTTTGAAGCAAAATAAAAGCAAGTACATACGTTTTAAACTTTTTTCAAAGATGAAAGAGACATTTTGTATAACAAAGCAGTAGTAGGGTTCATGTTTTTACACTGAATTTGCAGATTTTGTGCAAAGATACAAAGAAAGAAATAAACAGAAGAAATTAATAAAATTGGCTCAGCGGTTAGCACGTTCGCCTCACACCTCCAGGGTAGGAGGTTCGATTCCCGTCACATGTGTGTGTGTGTGTGTGTGTGTGGAGTTTGCATGTTCTCCTCGTGACTCAGGGTTCTCCGGTTTCCCCGGTCCAAAAACATGCACGGTAGGTTGATTGGCACCTTGGAAAATTGTCCCTAGTGTGCGAGAGTGTGTGTGTGTGTGTGTGTGTGTACTGCGATGGGTTGGCATTCCATACAGGGTGTATCCTGCCTTCACGCCCAAAGGCTCCACACGACTCAAAAGGAGATCGGATAAAGCGGTAGAGGATGAACGAATGAATGAAGTTAAGAAAAAGTGATCTGTACCATTTTTAGTTTGAGGTTGTCCGCGGCCGACTCGTTAAAGGAGACTCCTTTGAGGAATTGGGAGCCAATCTGCAGAGGGATCGTGGGTAACTCGCACTGGAGTGGCTGAGATGTGGTCTGCATACGGCCTGCCTGCTGAGCCTCAGCCTCACTACAACAACCCTAAACACACACACACACACACACACACGTTTACTCTAATTATTTAGAATAAACATATTTATTAGAGTATTAACATACCAAAAAAATCATACCCAGTAAAAATCCATAAGAATCTAAATGGACACATAAAACATCTATAAAATGGTTACGGTACAAACTAGAGGTCGAGTGATTAATCAAAAATCCAATACGGATAGTTTTTCCCCAGCTTCATTTCTACCACCATTACAAGAGAGGCCTCGAGAGGTGAATGACACTACTGACACTACGCGCTGTTTGTTTTTACAAATGTGATGGAACGCCACATGAAGAGCGCTATACGTTTTATTTATTACATATCATTTTAAATTAATAATAATATTTAGTAAGAAAAAGTCGTTTATTTTCTTTAGAACATTTTCAAGATTCAGTCCATTTTTTTTTTTACATTTGTAATAAAGTTCAGTACTATTTTACACTCATAATTATTAAATTATGCATTTACAGTTAAATGTAAACACAGGTAAACTCCAATATCGGTCGGCCTCCGTGACATCTTGTTTGACATCTTGTTTGTCCGTGACATCTTGTTTGTCCGTACCTGTAAAGCTGCCTCGATAGCGTTGGGTTTCAGGTGAAAGCCTCCTTTGAGAGCGTACTCAGAGTGACCCAGAGAGTCCAGCGCAGATCTGTAAGCCTGCACAAATGGGCAAAAAAATTTATAAATATATAAATAATTAGATGTTGAGCCCCTTTAACATCACCTATATATGTGGGTAAACGTCATGAACCAGCGCCGATTCTTCAATAGTAGGCGATGAACTGACAGGCAACATCACTTTTATTACAAATAATTGAACAGAAACACACAGAAGCTGCAGTTCTGACCTGCAGAGCGCTGTTTATCTTTAGGTTGAGCTCTTTGAGCTGCTGGTCGGGGAGAGAGGGGCTGTGCGAGCAGAAGAGCTGCTGCACTTGAAAACCAGCCAGACAGCCATCACGGCCTCGCTCTCGTAGACGCGCCGTAGCCTGGGGTGGAATAAATAAATAAATAAATAATTCGCACCATTATAGCAATCCACTGTAACGTAGTAGTGATGGGACAAATCTGGACCAATCAAAACCTGTCCTTTTATTACATTTTGCATGCATTAGTAAATAGAAAAATGTATGTGTTATGTCTTACATCTCTTATTTTTAACGACAAATTAATATAACAAAAATAAAAACAATGTTATATCTTAAATGTACAGGAAGTGCACTACATGCCCTGAGAAGACATGCTAAATCTTTTCTTTAAAAAAAAAAAAAAAAAAAAAAGCATTTCTGATTATATACTGAGCAAAATTCATGACCACACATTCAAGGCACGACAGCATCAGGTCACACCCTGTCAGCTCTGAAAGGGCACAAGAGGTCAACGATGGTAACGCAAGAAAGTTTGATGTTACACATGATCTCGCGCGGCTGTGTACTTTTTTTTTTTTTTTTTTTTTTTTTCACTCTCTCTTTTCAATTAAATACTATCCGGACTAAAGTTTGTGAATATCGGATCACTAGTTTTGTATTTTTCAGGGGGGATACTTTTCCCTCACATTTAAACCCTTTTGGGAAGATGCTCCACTAGATTTTGTAGAGTGCTTGTGGATTTGTCCTAATTCAGCCACAAGGGTTAGTAAAGTCAGGTACTGATGTAGGTGATGTGAACAGGGTTGGGGGAACAGAAAGCGTTCACATTGATCGCAAAGGTGTTTAACAGGGTTAAGGTCCGAGCCTCCATACGAGGCCACACAAAGGTGCAAAGTCGTACTGGAACAGGTCCTAGGTCAAGTGAAGGGAAAACTTCATGCTTCTGCATCTAAAGATATCCTATAAAAACAGTGTGCTTCACAGTTTGAGAGAAACAAACACATACAGCAGGAAAAAAATAAAGGGAAAAAAAATCAAGTGTCCCAATAGTGCATAATAGTGTGTGGTGTGTGTGTGTGTGTATATATATATATATATATATATATATATATATATATATATATATATATATATATATATATATATATATATATATATATATATATATATATATATATATATATATAGTGTGTGTGTTTGCGCGCGCGCTCTGAATACCTCTGCTGCCCCTTTCCATGAGCGTGCCGCCCCGTCCAGCTCAGTGAGGGCTTCAGGTTGACTGCGAGCCCCAGTGCAGCGCTCCTGCACTTGCGCCAGCGCCTCCGCCAGGCATGACTGTGCCACCGGCTGCACTTTCTGCAGAGCCTGAGACAGGAACTGGAAATGCACTTGCATCACAGTCAGAAAACAGCGGCCCAATACCTGAAAAGGGGGGAAAAAATAATAAATTACAAGATGTGGAAAAAAGGTTTCAGCTCCATGTTTAAAAACCACAAGAGTAAAAAGAACGAATCAGCTACTCCTGGTTTTCACAAAGATGAGAATCAGAACAAAATAAAACACGTTCCTAAATAAAGAACTTGGCATTCTGGCTTGTATCGAGTGCTTAAAAATAACAGATTAGCATCTAATGATCCTCGGATAAAATAAGCGTGTAGGAGTCCAATTCCAATTCCTAACACACACTGCAGCTATGTGGCTCAAGCTTGAAACATTCACTTCATACATTTTGTTTCAGTACCTAAAAATCTTCATATGCATTATAATGACAAACGTTGGTGGAAGCTTGACCACCGACTTGATTAGTTTGTGCTTTTTGAACATCGAATGTCACATTCAGTCCAAATAAACCCCTACTATAAACTTCCACTCTTCTTGGAAAATGTTTTTGGAATATACTTATGGAAATTTGCATGAGATTTTAATCATCATTAATCACAATGACATTCGAAAGGTCAGATAGTGATGAAAGTGAGGTGAGGAGGCCTGCGGGGGAATCAGCATTCACATTCGTCTTAAAGTTATGCAGTAGGGTTGAGATCAGAGCTCAAATAATCACATTACACTGCAATAGTAAACATCTAGTTCACATATTACAAGAATACCACAAATATAATATTCAAGGGTACATAAGAATGTACTGAATGGGACACGTCAATCCAAGAAACCACTAATAACTCTTGTATAAGATGTTCTGTTTTGTGTTACCGGTAAATGTACTCTTGCCACAATTCATTTCACCTCCATTAGGAAACATTCTGGCTCCTTCTCACACACTCACACACACACACACACACACACAATATTAAATCAGACGAGAGAACCGAATATGCTCAGTGCAGCTACTTTAATTCAATCTGCCACAATAGACATACGATAGGTTTGGTGGGAAAATCAGACAAACACCACCACGATCATGGGGGAAGGGGGGGGGTCTTTGATAAACAGGAGGAAGGAATCTGTTTAGGAATTACCCTTGCATTTCTCATTTAGACCCATATCCTGTGATGTGGGGATTTTTACTTATTTTGGTACTCAGGATGAATGATGCATATTAACACCTTGACTCAGCATGAACAATTCCTGAGATAAAGTGAATTATTCAGTAACTGTCCTCACGTCAGGGTCAAGGTGGATCTAAAACCCATCCTGGAGTGTGTGCGCACACATTTAAACAAACCCAAAGCCAAAAACAAACTATGAGGTCTGCTATGAGGTCTATTTTTAGATGCACAGAGGAAACAGATGTACCTGCTACAAGGTAAATGATGGTCAAGTTTAAACCCTGTAAAAAAAAAAATCACCAGGTGCAATCGAATGGTTCAGAAAGAAGCGTGATGTTTTATATCAACTCAGACACATGTATGTGAACAGAGATTAGAGTATTACTTGTGTAATTGTGCAATTGGTGTGAATTCCCTTGTGTATAAATCCAGTTGCGTGAAAATATTCTTTACATGGATTGGATGATGTGGAAGTAGGGTTGGGAATCCATTCCTTATTCCTGGGTGCAGGAAATCTGCCAGGACCTTCCATGCGAACATTCTGACAGAACCTTATGTGTAATCTAAACATCAGTTTACAAAATGGACCACCGGAAGCGCTCAAAAGTGTGTAAAAAAGTGTGTAAAAATCAAAGACAAATCTACATGTAATTGTTGTAATAGACTAATATGTTGCAAGCAAGGCATCGCAACCAACACGACTAAGTGTCTGCAGCTGGTTGATAAGAATCGTAATCGGTAAAATTAAATTGATACCCAACCCTAGGCGGAAGTGTATTTGTATAGTGTATTTAGTATAGAATGCCTGTTCCAGTAAAGGTGGGGTGATTGTGAGTAGAGGTGAACCGATTTTGCCGATTAATTTCATAACTGATGAAAATTAAGATCACCGATATTTGATTGCTGGATTTATCTGTAAAAATCCATACCCACAGTTTTTCCGGCTACCGGTTCGGTGTCATTGTGAGGGCGGCCTCTAGAGGCGAATCCCTGACACTGAAACAGAAGCAGGTCAGTAATAGTACGCAGCTCTGCACATTTGCTCCTGAAAGGACATGCTGATCAACAACCAGTCTGTAGCTTTAGGAAACTTTTAACCTTCTAATTCATCACTAGCAAGCAGTTGCTCTCATCAGGAATTTACAAATCACCTATAGGACAAGTCGCATGCTGCCCAGGCTATTGCTTTGGGTGCCTGGAAACCTAATGCACGAAAGCAGCAAATGATCGCGAATGAAAAATAATAATAAATCGTGCACAAGCAATGTAGTCCAAGAAGTACTTTCACATTCCTGTGGCAAAAATGCCATTGTAGTACTTAAAGAAAAAGTCAAACATCCCTAGACAGAAGCTCAATGCCATAAATTTCTGCACTGTATTCCAACCAGGACCAGCCATGACAAAAATCCAACATGTATTCTTGAGAAGCTCCTGCTCTTGAATACTCTGAATGATAAAAGAGCTCTGGATTCTCATGCAGATGCCCAGGCATGAGATCTTCTGCCTTAATAGGGAATCTCTCAATCCCTTCCATTCATCTTCACGCGAAGGCCAAGGCCAGAGAGTAAAACACAGCTGAGACAAGCGCTATATTATCTAAGCCTCGATTTGGCCTGCGGCTCTACGTGTCGTGGATGTTGTGACGCATCACGTTGCTTCCAAACGTCTCAGGTTTCCTCTATAATTGACTTCCATGCAACGCGCACCACAAGCAACGACGCTAAGTGATTCATGAGTATATATAAAGAGAGAGAGACAAAAACACACTGACATTTTACTTTTCACCGTGCAGAAGCGAAGGGGCAAGACAACGTGACGCCGTATCCCCTCTTCGGCGAGCGCAGTTGGGGTGATTTTTCACAGGTGCATGCTGAAAATACCTGCAAGCCGAGTTGTAAAAAGCACAAATATGTGCACCCCCCTCCCTTCTCCCTTGTAGCAGCAGACAGGAAAAACAAGGCTGCGCTGGTTTCAGTCACACACCGAGCACGAAACGACCCTGACCTCTGGAATGGAGCTCGAATAATAATAAAACCAGACGAGCTTAGCTCTCATTCAGAGCCCCGGTAAATCAAACGAGTTTCAGAAGAAAGGCCAATAATGAATTCTCAGAGACTGAACTGCGCGAGAGGAGAACAAACAAACCAAAACTGTGCGCTAAAAAGTTTGGAAACAATCGACTAAATAGACAAAAATGAAATAGCAGAAGAAAGCATATGGGGAGGACACAGTCCCTTTACTGAAATTGGTACAGTAGAGCATCACCATCATTAAAACAGACACATAGAGGCCACATCTCCTTCAATGAAACAGTCAGAGGCTATTCCACCTTTACTTAAACATGCACAGACCACACCCAATTCAATCAAATACATACAGGAATGTGGTGGCTTAGTGGTAAGGTGTTGGCCTCTGAACCAGAAGATAGCAGGTTCAATCCCCACAACCACCAAGCTACCAATAGTGGGCCCTTGAGCAAGGCCCGTAACCCCCAATTGCTCAGTTGTAAGTCACTCTGGATAAGGGCGTCTACCAAATGCCGTAAATATCGAAGCCACACCCCTTGTCAAACACTCCTCCTTCATTGATGAGACCAAACAGATGCCACACCTTGATTAAAAATAAAAAGTTTTCAATTCTAATAAAGATGAATGATCTCTCTCTCTCTCTCTCTCTCTCTCTCTCTCTCTCTCTCTCTCTCTCTCTCTCTCTCTCTCTCTCTCTCTCTCTCTCTCTCTCTCTCTCTCTCTCTATATATATATA
>JACRUU010000019.1:18516845-18724345 GCA_030449085.1 Kryptopterus vitreolus
GCAATCAGAGAAACGTTCTTTTCTTTAAGTAAATCGATAGTTTAAATGCTCCACGAGCCAGAGGGTCATGTCAGGATTCTTTATCGTAGCAGAAACCTGTGCGTTTCTCACAATGTTGTGGGGGGAGGGGGAGACAGGCAAAATAAATAAATAATGTGTTGCTGCTATATAATTGTTTTGTAATTGATCTAAAGAAGTAAATCTTTATCTTCACACCACCGTAAAAGTAACCGTAAGAAACCCGATTATATATACTATATATATTATATATATATCTATATATATATATATATATATATATATATATATATATATATATATATATATATATATATATATATATATATATATATATATATTCAAAATAAAAGTGAAAAAAGCTTACTAATGAATTTGTGTGTATATAGATCTCTAATAGAAAGTAGAAATCTTTTAAAAAGTGTGTTTAAAGAAAAGAAAAATCCCACAGTATGATAAGAATAGGAACGGTCCACTGGTCAACAGTAAGGAAGGTGGAAGGTCCAGCTACAGGACGATGGAGCCTTGGCACAGACTAAACACTAGCAGGCTGACAGATCCAGTCTGTCAGAGAGATAACACACGGACGCTGCTGACGATGACGCTCCGAAAACGTATCCAGATCCCGCCTAGAGTTCCTCCCCAATGCCCCGGAGGTAGTTAATCTTCGAAGGAAGTGTGTTCAGGCAGATTTCGGATTCTCTGTGAAAAGCGACACAAAGTGCAGAGGGTCTGTAAGGCCTCACGGTCACTTCCTGAAAGGAATAGGAAAAAAAAGGTGGGGGGGGTCAGAATGATATCTCGGGAAGTGCGCTCTTCAACATTCACAATATTTTATATATATACACACAAAAAATGATAGATAGACAGACAGAGACAGACGGAACTTAATAGAGCAGTGTACAAGAGTCAATGTATGGCATCAATAACAAAAAAAAAAAAAACAGCTCAGGTCAAAGGTCTTTTCAACCAATTGGGAAAATAATGGCGTTTAAGTCTAAGTAACCATAGAAACATGATGTCATATGCCGGCAAAAGGCTGTGCTCAATGCGAGCCGTCGCTGCAGAATCCCACATATGACACACAACATGTCAGGACACGGAGCCATTCAGTGACTGAGCCAAAGTGTCCCATTGTTCACAAACACTGAAGATCTGTATGCAGAGAATCAATACCGCCATTCAAAGTGGATTTTTTTTTCTCTTCCCCAACACTGCCACGCTTCCATCCCTGACACGGAGTCGAGCGCCAGTGCCGGATTTGCATACATGGAAATGGAAAGATGTGGGTCGTGTTTATTTATGAGCGCTGATACTTTTATCCAAAACGGAGACGGGAAATGATTCAAGTCAACAGCTGAGCTCATGGGGTGAAAGGTCTGATATGTGGTTCTCACGACCAAGAGCTTCTGAGTTAAATCCCAGAGACCATAAACCATTATATATATATCTGTGTGTGTGTGTGTGTGTACATACACACAAAGTATATACACACCATGCATTTCCTTAATTTGCCAGTGATTGCCGTATCATAGCTCTGCTGTGTTCATGTCCATCCCAAAGATGTTCATAAGGGTTGGAGCTCTATAGTAGATGTTTTCATATTCTCCTGGTTCAAATGAACCAAAAATTTCATCCTACCACATCATCCTAAAAGTCTACTCTTTAGGGCTCTTCTCTGTAATGGCACAAAGCTGATGGAATGAAGTGTTGGTTTATTGATTGATACTTATGCACAAGCTTTCAAGTTTATGGAAGAACCACATATTGTTGGTGAAGTTCAGGTGTCCAAATACTTTTATCCATAGTGTATATTTGAACCTTCTTCCTCCTCCTCTTTCGGCTGCTCCCGTTAGGGGTCGCCACGGCGGATCATCCTTCTCCAGTAGAGTGTATTTTCAACGTGGCTTAAAATTTTAATAAACACACTTCATTGCCATTATTCTGGTCCAAAATATTTGGGCAAAGGAAACAATTCTGGAAAATTCTACACACAAGTTGTTCCCGGGGGAAGAAACCGTAACCTCAGTGGAAACGCAGCCGTTTAATATCTCCGGACGATTTTTTTTCTCTCTTTCTTTACTGCTACTGAGATGTAAAAAAAAAAAAAAAAGGCAGACACCAAACCCCTGTTTGGAGAAAAACAGACTGGCGGGTGTGTTTTGATATGATGCACATGGCTCTGTGTGAATAATACTGCTGTTTGGAGATGGAGATTCAGAGCAAAACAGAGGGAAAGAAAAATATATACGCTTTTCCTGAGGATGCGTCTGGTTGACTTCGCCCCTCTGTTCCGCTCATCGTTAAACACACTGTGCTAAAATTCCTGTACGCCACAGTGTGTTCCAAACCGGCGCATACTTTTGACAATGTGTGTGTGTGTGCATGTATGAGAGAGAGAGAGAGAGAGAGAGAGAGAGAGAGAAGAAAAACTATAAACACGTAAAAGCGTACTAAACCAAACACTGAAGCTTGGTCATGTGCTGGAGATCCCATAGATTGCGTGTGTGTGTGTGTGTGTGTGTGTGTGTGTGTTTAAAGAGGAGGTGGTGACGAAGAGCAATCTTGCTTCCAACACCAGTGCAAACAGATTCATGTGTTTACATGGCCTGACCATTATATCACCTCGGCTACAGCATGTGGAGGTCTTTGAGGAACGACTCTTCCCTCTAAAAAGCAAACTTCCCTACCATCTCACCTCTTTCTAAAGGAGAGAGAGAGAGAATAAAAGGGAGGGAGGGGTCGATTTAAAGGCCTTTAAACAATGTTTCTGGTTGTAAACCTGAAAGACTAACAGCCACTCCAACAAGCCCGGAGTAAGAGGCCTAGAAGGCGATATATGGAAACCTCGACGTCTGAACTACAGGGGCAGCTTTGATTCTTTGAAAGAAAAAGATCTGATTAAAAAAAAAAAAAACTAATGAGCATGTGGAGGAATAAGGAAGTCTTGTGAAGATTGCTTGTGTGTGCCAAAAGTCTCGGATTGAAAAACTAAAAAAAATAAAAAATAAAAAATAGAAATAGAAATAGGGACATGAATCAATTACACAACCAAAAGTAGGGTCCAGGGCAGGCGTGTGCATCACAAAACAACGAGTGACAAATATGCAAAAAAAACAACAACAAAAAAGTGCACAGTGCACACCAGTCACATGAATGATTTGATTGCGATAACCATCATGTGTTATACTTGCACAATGTTTGTTAAAAATAACTCTTCTGGGGAGAAAAATAAAGGATGTTTTGAAAACGCCATTTGAACCGCTGTTGGAGCTCTATTTTAGCCATTGAGCTCTTCTTGTTTCAATCTTCATTTTACCCCAGACCAGACACTCTGGTTAGTCAGAATTTGGGAGAATTTATAAAAGTACTGACTGATTTTTAATATATAGTATATCTGTAGTATTTAAAAAATTACAAGAATATAGAGCTGGTGCCCTATAGCTCTATATAGCTTTATATAGCTATATATAGCTCCCGATATGCCCTATAAACTGAACCTGGATTAATCACTCAGCTCTACGAGAATGCAACATTTGTTTATATACAGATTTGTAAAAGCACATTATGATTCGAGATATAAACACGTCACTTGTATGGATGTGTGCGTGTGTGTGTGTGTGTATACCCTGTTACCTGCGTAGGTGTGGATACATGAGATGAGGTGTTTAAAGGAATCAATATTGATGGAACTGGCTGCACTTTCTTTGTTGTGGTGCAGCGAGAATTAGTGGCAGCACCCAAACAAACAAACTGGTCAGAGAGAGAGCGCGAGTGAGAGAGAAGGAAAGCCATAAAACAAAGAGTACACAAGACACCTAAAGAAAAAAGGAAAAGGAAAAGAAAAAGAAAACATAGAAGAAAGGAAAGAAAAGTTTGAGAATGTAGCAAAGAAGGAACGAAAGAAGAAAAAGAAAAAAAAAGAATTTGCATCAAATATTATATAAAACAAGGACATACGGAAAAGAAAGAGTGCATAGAATATACCATGGCAAAGAAGAAAGAAAGGAAAAAAGCAAAGGGAAAACAAATAAATAAAGAATGAAAAAGAAAGAAAGAAAGAGTGAATATAGATTACAGCATCACATCCAACATGAGAAAACCCATTACCAAGAGCTTACAGTGAGAAATACCGTCTTTACCTATGAAAAGCTTCAGTGTTAAATTTTTATGCCTTCAGAGACGCCGCCATATTATGACCAAACACTGATTGAGAATCTTATTAAAAACTATCCTTAAGTATAAGTATTTACTCCCAATCATTTCATCCAAAGTACTTAATTATTGCAGAGATACAGAAATTTAGCTAAAAAAATACGTCTACACCGATTGCAATCAGTACTGCCCTGTAGTACACATGGGTGCAAAAAAGAAGAACTGAATCGATTCCGAGTGTTGTTTATTTACTTTTTGGCTCTTTGAAACGTTGTAGCAATGCTACTGAATGAAGAGAGAGAGATATAGAAAGACGGAGGACTTGGCCCGGGGTAGTGTTAGCTGAGGGAGCTGTAACTCCTGCTCTAACCCGGCTGTTCCCCTTGGACAGGAAACCAGCTCAGGTTTCTTCAAGTGTTCTCACTGTTGCTGGTTACAAATCACTCAGATCTGATTTACACACCGTGTGTCAATGAGACACAGAGTTCCGTACGGCTCGACTCATTCACTCCGTTTTAACGCCAGGTTAGCATCAGGGCCGACACAAGGTCATCATCAAATACACAACATTTATATTACAATGTAAAACATTTCAGCTTTTAAATAAAAAAAAAACACAAAATCGGGAGATAAGTTATGAAAAAAATCTGGAAATAAAGGGGCACCGTGACGGACAGAGAGAGAATGAGTGACAGTAGACAAGGAGGAAAAAGAGAGGAAGAGAGAGGAACGAAGAGGACTGAGAGAGAGAAAATGAGTGTGTGAGAGAAAAAATGCAAGTGAAAGACAGATGTACAAGAGAAAAACGAGAATGAGTCCAAAACAGAGTGTAAAAAAAAAAGTGTAAATTTTTAAGAGTGACAGAATGGGGAGAGAAAGAGAGATGAGTGTGTGATGTTAAAAAATAAGTGAAAGAGAAGGAGGGAGAGAAAGAAGAGAATAGCTAAAGAATTGATCGAGAAAGAGTGAGAGACAAAGACAGAAAAACACTAAAGTGTGGGACAGTGTGTGTGTGTGGCAGAGAGAAAGAATGAGTGTAAAAGAGTAAGTAAAAATAGTGAAGAGAGAGAGAGAGAGTCTGAGATACAGTGATGGACAGATTGTGTGAGAGAGAATGGAGAGAAAGAAAGCGAGATACAGAGAATGAAAAAAATTGAGAGAGCGAGAGAGATAGAGATAAGGAGAGATACAAAGAGAGAGAGAGAGAGAGAGATGGAGAGAATGCTGGGAGTTGCTGTGCCTCACACACACACACACAGACACACACACACACTCTTGTCCTGGACATCTGGTGCCAATGAAGCAGAGGAATGTTTGAGCTGACAGTGAGAGTCTGGGAGTGTTTGGTGTTTCCCGCCAGCACGACTCGCAGTGTTCTAGCTAAAAGCTGACAGACAGCACTGAGGGTTTCTCTGCTGTTACACACTGCAACAACGTCACGCCTCAAACGCTCTGCACCACTCCAAACGCACAGTAACCGGGAGTGCACGCCAATACCGCCCTATTTAAAGAAGCACGTTTAGTAGTGGGCAGACGCCGTAAAGACCAGCACGGACGTTTCTTCCTCGATTAGAAATGACTATTTAAAAAAAAAAAAAAAAAAAGAACAATAAAAAGTTTATACTCGAGATCATCACGACTTGATTAAAACTCCGACGATGCTCGGACTCGAGCTCCCGTTTAACGCGCCTAAACACACTTTATGTAGTGTAGCGTTTCAGTAGGACAAATTATTTATAAATCACACAATATCCGGTGTCGCTCACAAGAGTCCTATAGAAAGCCGTTCAAGTGTACTGAACCGGCAGAAGTATTGGGACACCAGACTTTTCCAGCCATGTGTCTCTCCTACCAAAACGGAGACCACAAAAAGTTATATGGAATTATTATTATATTTGAGAAAACTGACTGCACATCCCAAGGGACACGAAAAATAAATAAATAAATACATGTAAAATATTGCATGGCAATATTTGGACAGGCAAAAAAAAGGTTCAATATCTGAAATAGAAATTTCATGATATTCCAGAAATTCCATAAGCCTTAAAAACACCAGAAGAGTGGAGTTAATTATAGGAGCCAATGAAGACTAAATTCAGAATGGGATGTCAAAAAAAAGCACATAATCTTGTTCCATTTCCTATGAATTGGTGTGAACAAGGTTTGAAGTAGGGATGATGTTAATTTTCTAGAAAAATTTATGGCAAATCCTTGATTTTAAGGATACTACATTTATGGCATCTGGCAGAAGTTCTTATGCAGAGCGACTTACATTTATTAAGGACCTTGCTCGGGGGCCCAGGAGTAACAGCCTGGAGCTGGGATTTAAACTCACAATTTAAGCACTGAGCTACCAACCTCCCTATACCTGATATTGACAAAATTCACCTGTGAAAAAATAATCTGTATGATTTTTTGGGGGGAGAAATCAAGACGACCAAAAAAAACCCCCACAACCAAGCTATTTTGTTTTCAGAATTATTTTGAGCAAAAATACATAAAAAAATAATGCACTTTTAATGAAGAAATAACAAAAAAGATATAAAACCAGATCTTGGGTTCCATTCGACTTCTTACTTTCCTGCACTCCATCTCGCGTATATAAATGCGAAGAGAAACGATCAGATCTGACTACCAGGTGATGCACGTTCAGCTGAATTCCAGGCATGTTTTTCAACTTGACTTGATACTATGAAACTTGCGAAGCAGAAACACTGGATACGAGTGTGTGTGAGACCGAAACGAGCTTCACGCTGATTTTATAAACACGGTAAACAAGTTAATGTGGCGTTTATGACACTGTGTTTAAGAGGCAACTCAAAGCAAAGCTTTAGTAGGAAATGAGCTGAGAACCGAAAAACAGACGTGCTGGACAAAGTGAGTATGTGTATGTGTGTGAGAGAGAGAGAGAGAGCGCAGTTGTTCAGCTCTGTGTGAGTATTTATGGACATTCCCAGTATGGGGAGGGCAGAGGTCATGCTCAGCAGTCGCACAAGTGGCAATAAGCAACTGCGTCGTTTACACACACTTTGCTGACACAAAAGTGGCAACTGATATGACTGAGCCTTTCATGCTGCACTTGTGCATATTATGAGGGAAACCCGCATTTAAACTTTATCCATTTTTTTTATAAGATTAAGATTTAACCAAATCTAATACACACACAAATAAGAAAAAACCTGCCCCTATGAGTTACAAGGTCCATTTCAGGGACGTGTCCAAAGTGAACCTAGCTCATGTTTCAAAATCTTGTTGCTCCGGCATGGAGGGGGGTGTCAGACAAAATGACTGGTGTTAAGCAGAGACAGGAGAAAATATTATTCCTACTTTAACACACACACACACACACACAGCAAAGGGAAAAAAATCACCTAAATCATAATTAATAGCTACATTTTCTGAGGAAAAAAAAATCCTAAAAGATTATCATCCAAGGCTAAAATCTAAAATCTTTGTCGTTTCCCCCCTCTGATGAAATTCTGGCAGCATCAGAAAATTTCAGACATTTTCCTGCAGAAAAACATAAAACTTCAAACCAAGAAGAGAAGAGAAGAGAAACATTAGAGGGAAAATGAGAGTTTGCAGGAAAAATGTCAGGATCCAAATTAACACTACAGATAAATATAATTGTAAATAAATTCCGATATACTTGTATGCAATTTCGACAATAAGATACAGATTTCTCTGAAAAGAAAAACAACAGACTTGCTCATTTTAAGAGACCTGTCGTATTTCGCCTCTCAATTAGATCTTTAATAAAGAAAACATATCCGATTACTCAATTAATCGATGGAATAATTGTTAGAATACTCAAGTCAGCTTTAACCTAAGCAATAATTAAAAATGAATTTCTGTCTATTTTTTGGTTACATGGTTAATTTGATTAAGTACAAATCAGAGCAAATATGTTTTTATCCTTTAGAATTTGGATATGGAAGACAATTATTGGTAATAAAGCTTGTAATAAATACAAACTATCTGTAATATACACTAATATTAAACTACATGCATGTCTATTTCTGATAGTCATTATGGTGCAAACAATCATGAAATTAGTGTAATATTTATTAAAATGCATGTTCATCTGTAGTACTGCATATACAAAGCAGCCATCATAGCTAACACTATTCAATCCTGCTGTCATTAAAGTGCACCAGAACATTGATTACTTACACACACACACACACACACACACACACACACACACACACACACACACACACACACACACACACACACAATCTATTAACGAGTTTTGAAAACATGACCCAGGCAACATTTTGCAAAATCACTAAACGTTTTCCACAGATCAAGGACAACTGTTCGAGTTCCTCGAGGGAAATTCGACATGCAAACACAGCGAGCGCGCAGACAGGTGGAGGACGCGTTACTATGGAAACCGTACAGGAAAATGCTAGCCTCTCTACTATAAACACACCGTCACGTTTTCACACACACACACCACCAACACACACACACACACACACACACACACACACATCACACACACACACACACACACACACACACACACACACACACACACACACACACACACACACACACACACACACACACACACACACAGAGAGGGAGAGAGAGCAATCTTCCCCCTGGATCCCATCGTCTGGCATGAAAAAATAAATAGTACTGAAAAAATGGGAAAGAAAGGGAAACAAACTTGTGTGAATGTATTATGAACTCTTTCTGAACATGATTTCCTACAAATTTGTCAAGATTCTATACCAATCATACAGTGATGAACCAAAAAAAAAAAAGTCTGTGGACGCCTTACAAAAAGATTGTGCTTTCTGAACAACCCATTCCACATTTAGCCTACATTTGCACTCAGACCATCCACTCTTCTGGGAAGAAGATTTTGCAGAGATTTTCTGTAATTCTTCCACAAGGCTGCTCATAAAGTCAGGTAGCAATGTAGGGAAGTGGAATCCCAGTGGTTAAGGCGTTGGGACCTGGACAGGAAGGTTGCAGGTTCAAACCCCAGCACCATTGACACTGCCACAAGTAAGCCCTAATAAGGGCATCTGCCAAAAATATAAATGCATTATGTAGGTGAAGAGGCCTGAGTGATTAAAAGGGTTTAGAGGCAGCCGATCAAGGCAAAGATGTTCACGATTTTTCTTTACTGCTCTAATAAGATGTTCACATAATGTATAATATAATCATCGATATGGTAAGGTTTTCTCAAAAGACAAGCTCCTTAAAATGCATTATAACAGGTGTCTCCAGACTAAAAGTGTGTTGTAACAAGGGCTTTATGGGTTTTTAGGGTCACAACATAAGATGCACAATTTTTTTTTGCTGTTACATAAAAATATAAACTCAACGTAAATGAGAACATGAACACTAATACCGGGGAACATTGTGCAACATTAAATGCAGTTTAAGTGGTTACAAAATGAGTTATGAGCAATTGTAAAAGCACATTTCAGAAAAACCCTGCTGAGTAAATGGATAGATTTAAAGACATAGTAATGAGTCATTTATGGGAATAACAATAAATATCTCAGTAGATCTTTCTAGAAGTGGAGAAAGATCACAGTTGCATAGCAGATGCACATTTTTGTCTAAGTTTGACTGAAGTTTTACTGGAAGGCCCAAATGTAACCAGATGTTATATATTTTCGCACTCGAGAAATCGGGTTGTGTTCCAATATTAATGGTAGTGAGGGTGCAGCTCACAGATTTCACACACACTCATAAAGCTCTTATATGGACAAAAGTTTGTGGACACCTGACCATAAGATCAGTGTGTGCTTTCTCAACATCCCAAACCACATTTAGTACCCATTTATGGACATTTTTCAGCTGTAGTTGGTCACTAAGATGAAAAATGACTAAAAAGGCCAACCATAGAAGCTTTTAAGTCTTTAAAACTCAAACAATACAACCCGCGTATATGAAGCCCATGACATACTTGTTTCAGGAAGTGCTGCATTTATCTGACAAGAAGAATAATGCTACAGAAAGGTGCAACAAAAGTGTTTTTGTCTTATCTTCAAGAGATAAAAGTATACACATACTGATGATGTCACACCAATCCTCGTCAGTAGGGGAAATGCTCTCTTTCTATCTATCTCTCTAATCACACCATGACCAGCCCAACAGTAAGCATCTTTGGGGTAGTTTTTCCTCAGAGAGTTTTTTTCTCAGACTGCCACATTGAGAAGTAAATAAAAAAGCCAAGAACAAAAGATTGTTTTTGCATCGTCAACAAAATAGAACCGTCCCAAACAGGATCAAATGGCAAATTCATGAGGATGTTCTGACATTTAATGTATCCCACCTCTATAAACACTTCTTTTTGTAAAGATTAACATCTCAAAAAAAAGACAGCATGTGTTTTTGTATAAATCTTTATCACAATGCGAGTCTCAGAGCCAACACTGTGCACAAACCGATCCCTGTGCTGGTGAATGCAGTCTGACAGGAACATATTTAATCACAGACTAAAAGGTATTTACAGGCACCGCCAAACAATAAAAAAAATGATTCAATAAACAGATTAAATGGCATCATTAGGACAATTATAAATATATGTATTAATATTTAGAGATGGAATGATACCAAACAAATATTTTCTTCCCACTTTATAACCTACTATGCTTTAATGTGATATTTTTTGGAATACTTCAAAATATAGGAACAATATATAAAAACAGATACACAAAACTACAGATTAACTTTTTATCCTATAAAAGTACTTTTTATCCTATTACTTGATTAATCGATGGATTAATCTCTAGAATACTCGATTACTAAAATAATCGATAGCAACAGCCCCTGTGTATTTATCTGTACAATTGATTTATTAAGGATTCATTTACTGATCTAAGAGCAGTACCCATGGCGGGGTCCGAGCTCTCTCAAGTAATGGGCAAATTTATTAATTTACCTGTTACCCAATGACATCACAGACAAAGGGATGGATGTAGAGAGAAACAGAGTGACCAAAAAAAACAATAAAGATGGAGAAGAATAGAGAAAGAAACAATGAAAGAGGAAACTAATAGACATTATATTTTATATAAAATTATATAAAAATATAAAAATAAAAATTATATTTTTATATTCCAGCACATTACTGCTGGAAATTATGAGGAAAAATACAGACAGAAAGCTGAGCTTTCTTATCGTGTTGTGGCAAATCAATTGTGTGTTCAAAGGGGAAAAAAGAGAGTCTGCGAATATCTTTCGCAAGGGAATGATGAATGGGCCGATACGAGATCTTATGCCAGGTGAAGAGGAGGCATCTGAATATGGTTTAATGTGTTTAACATGTTTACATAACACAGTGTGGTTTAAGGTTTATTTCTCACTCGAACCCGTTACAATTTCATTCAGTTGATTCGTTTGTATTCCAATTGAGGTGTTTACATGGAGCATTTTCATTTGGATCATACTTCTAAACAGATTACAATGCTCCATGTAAACATCCTGTCAAAGTTAGAAAAAAGTGTGGATGAACAAATGTAATAATTAAGGATGCACCAAATTTGAATTATGTAAAAATGGAGATAATGCAGAAAATTTAAAAATTGGTTTAATCCCAATTGGTTTAATTACATTTCACAAAATCAAAAAGTCTAATATTAAAAAATTAAACAATAATGAATTACATTTTCAGTTTTTTGGCCAAGTGCCTCCAGAATTCTAATTTCTCTGCATCTCTTGTAATAATGGTAGGTATTGTTGTACAATTTTATCCAAAATACAGAATTAATACATAGTTCAGATTCACACGTCAATGTCTACACAATGCATGCCTCAGTCTCTGTTCACCGGGTCAAAGAAAATAACGCTGAGAAAAACAGACTGGAATTGCTATACACCTGTCAATCATAATAACAGATAATAATTTACTGTAACACAAGCCTCTGATTTCCTCACTATCCCTGGTACACTCCATGTAAGTGCTCTAACACATCGGGATACGAGGGGTACAACCGGTATGTCTCCGCTGTTAGGACATTTCCCTCCTCAGGAATTCAGCTCTGGTTCTTGGGGCGAGGAAGCAATTTTAAATCAGAACTAATCCCAAGGAAAGCTGCTGATTCCGGGATTAACCGCACACACACAGGTGTGCGCGCGCGCACACACTGACACACACACACGCACGCGCGCGCACGCACAATAAGATGAGTCACTTATTCCACACATCTCCAATTCACAGGCAGAAAAAAAAACAAAGGAAATATGAAACAAGAGACGGCACTTTTACTCGGGCCTCTGTTACATCACACCACTACGCATTTATAACTACAAACAGGGAGAGGAGGGGGAGGGGAAAGAGAGTAAGAAAGGGAGGGAGGGAGAGAGAGGAGGAAGACGGGAGAGAGAGAGAGAGAGAGAGAAAGAGAGAGACAGAAGCATAAAATAAAATAATGGAAGCATAGAATGGGAAAGGAAAATACTGAAAAGAGACAAAAAGAAAGATGATGAGAAAGGGGTGGTCGGAAGAGACTGAAAAAGGAGAGAGAGAGAGAGGAAATAGACAGAAAAACAGAGAAAGGGGGAGAGATACAAAGAAGATACATACAATAAAAAACATAAAAAACCACTGAAAGGAACTGGGAAAAAAAGATTTATTAATGAATAAATTGTCGTCATTCATTAACTCGTATACAAAATCTGGTCCATTGCAGAATACCTGTACCCTCCACATCCAAAAACACACACATCCATAATTTACAAATGATCCATAAAATAAATATTAAATAGTATAATAAGAGCAGACAAACGTTTGTGGACACCTGACCATAGGATTATGAGCCTTTTGAACATCCCATGCCACATGGAGACTCCACACCATGTTTCAATAACCTCCAGTTATCTGGGAAGATCTTCCATTACACTTTGGAGTGTACTTGTGTGAGATTCATTCATCCACAAGGATGTCAGTAAAGCCAGGTACTGATGTAGGTGAGCCGGCCTGGAGTCAGAGTTCGCACTCATCCCAGATGTGTTTAATAGGATTGGAGCTACTATAGAAAGAGCATTCACTATAACCCATGTAAAGCATATCTTCACAAAGCTGGTTTTGTCCACAGGGGCATTGTCATGCTGGAACACGTTCCGATTTTCCTAGTTCAAGTGAAAGGAAAATGTGATAGTTTGGAAAGGAACCATATATGGCTGGAAAAGGTTTTTCCGACAAACCCAGGAGTTTGTGAGATACTCGCTGATACTTTCAAGCATACAATATTTTAAGTACAATACTGTATAATAAACAGTGCACTGTATTTATTATATAGAAACAGGTAGGCTTCAGAATCGAAAATAGAGTCCGATTCTGAAATCGGATACTTGTTATAAAATTTTTATTTCGGTTCCTCTTATTGATTCCTGGGTGCAATCTGCCTTTACCTTCTGAAAGACCTAAGTGTAATTATTGTAATAAATTAATATGTAGCAAGCAAGGTGTCACGACCAACATGACTAATTATCTGTGGTTGGTTCAACATTTGGAATCGAAACTGAGAATCGGAAAGAATCCAATTTGATAAGCATTAATCAGGAACGATCAAATTAAACCCAACGCTATGAACAGGTTCAACTTCAGGACAACACTATAAAAAACATTCATCACGATTCCTAAAAGTGAATTCCAAAAAAAGCTACATCTAGGAAACAACATATACGGCACTGTGTTTGCAGACTATTGAAATTATACAATATAAATTAGAATTGGTAGAATTTGATTACTAAAATAGCCCTACTCTAAAACACAAGAAAAAAAAGCGACATTATAAAGAAGCTTTAGGCGGCACATCTGGATGTGTATGATGGTCAGTCTAAACACAGATGCACATCAGAGGCATGTCTACCTGCCCCAGGCTAAAAACAAACAAACAAAAAAACACCTGTTAATAGAAGGAAAAAAGAAGGTTGACCTTATGAGCACCTCTGAGAATTAAACTTCGATGAATTAGCAAAGAACGAATGATAATGTTGAGTGCTAAATCAATCAATTGCATTATTTACATTACAGTTCTATACAAAAATAAATAAATAAAATCGCACAATTGACAATCCAGACACAAGAGGCCAAAAAATGAACATACAAAAACACAGCAATCGATTTACAGTATCTTTACAGCTAGCTAGTGCTCGTCAATCTACATTTAACGGTATATTCGTGTTTAAAATCCTGACGCGTAAATTGGTGTCCCTTCTTTACAAATGGCTCTGGGTTGGATTGAAGTGACAAAATGGTTCAGAAACATGACAGCGAGCCTCTATTTTAGAGCAAAAGCTACAATGATAAACAAGACGTAAATAGAAGTGTATACATTTACACAAAAAAGGCTTGTTCTATTGCATGTTGCAAATGCTGTTGCACAGTCGGAGCTCTCGATTTGGATTGGTCTGAAGTTTGTGTACTGACTAGATCAAATGGAATAAGAGAGTGCTTTTTTGAGAATAAACAAGTGTAAATGTTGAAAGGCTGCTGCGATGAAACAGGAATAAAGCAGCATCAATTGTTGATTATTTTCCCCACATCAGCATGTCCAGGATTATTTTATTCCTGACTAGATATTCAAGGCAGAGATCCTGAATGTGTAATGCCTCTTTTTACATTTTTATTTCCTATCATGAATCCAGCCTCTCTCTAGAACAGCTTTTGCTCCTGATATTGTATCATATGAAAAAAAGAAAGAAAGAAAATAAACTCCAGTGTGTCTGCTTTGGCTGCATCTCATTACATGACATATTCGAAGAAGGTCCTTGGATCATTTTCCGATTCAGCATCAGGGCAGTTCTCCCCCCCCCTTTCTTTTCTTTCATTCCTAAACTGAAGGGACCCAAACAGGAAATACATTCCACATGACCTCAGCGAGAGCAGAGCACTGCCAAACAGCCCTGCTTGACAAACTTAGTACAAAGTTCTAGTATTTTTTTAAAGTTAAAACTATGTCAATGATTTAGGACTTGCACTTAAACTTATTTTAATGGCTTTTTTTTGTTTGGTCAAAAGTTTGTGGACACCTGATCATGCTATTATCTTTTAGAACAACACTCATTCTTCTTGAAGGATGGTTCCACTTGTTGTTGAGTGTGTTTGTGGAGGTTTGTGAGATTCCTTCAGCCATAAGGGTTATTTACTGATGTAGGAGAGGCCTGGGGTGCAGTCCAGCATTGACAATCATATGAAAGGTATTCATAGCTATACAGCAAATCATTCAAGACCTTCCACTCCTGTGCAAACTAATAGTTCAGGGTGCTGGAACAGATTTGGGTCTCTTGGTTCATGGATACAGTCTGAGGAACTAAAACTGAACTCAACAACAGTGGAAACATTACATACATATGTGATTGTTATCGCTTCAATATTATTGACTTGCAATAATGTTAGTACATTTTTAAAAATATTTTAAAAATTTGATGAACAAAAGAGAGTATAGTGGATTTATGTGCTTCTTTTGTGAGACCTCGCCTGGGATTAAAAAAACAACTTTTTTTTTTTACCGTATTACTAAACAAGCATATTCAGGTAAAAATATAAACCTGAATATTTCATCAAACCAAAACGGTCCTCACAGTGAACCTCCCATTACATCTGCTGTCCTCTGAGATCATTATTAATCCTGTCTGAAGCAATCTCCGTCAAATTTTGTAACAGACCGTAGGAACGAGACGTGTTTGTGTCAGATTACAAAATGAAGATCCATTTATGCAAGATCAACGATTAAAGAAAATACAGTTTATGAGGTCAGAAATGTAAATATCAGTTTGTAAATGTAAATTACAGTCTCTAGCAACAAAACATGCAAATTTTTTAATTTTCTTCCATGTTTCTTCACAAGTCATATCAACAAGTTTGCTTTGAGCCTCATTTATCAAACATGTTGGCGTCGACCAAACCAAAAAAACGAGAATTATAAAGGTTTATTAAGATGTTTTTCCTACACATGTGCATGCACATATCGAGTGTGATGCATGTTCTTGGTGCAGCTCGTTTGCATGGATAGCGTCCACACGTCATAGAGAACATAAAGCTGGAAGAACCAAATGGACAATTAGCGGAAGTCATTCTGGAGTCACTTGTGCAGCCATCAAAATAATAACAAAAACTGTCCTCTGTATAAACTCCACCAAATGTTTTATCGAAAGCAAATTTTTCATTTCGTTTGTACCATCACGTCATCTTTAGTCCTTAATTAACGCCGATCATATGAATCGACCAGATTTCACAAAATTAAAATAATTAATACTAGACGTACTGAACCAACACAAGAATGCATTTGTGAAAACTCACATGTAGGGCTGAAACGATTCCTCGAGCAATTCAATTACAAAAATGCATCAAGGCAAAAATTATTCATTTAGCCCATTTAACACTGCGTTTCCCACGGACCGTTATTACTGATGCACCACTCGCTAAATTTGGGGTCCTGTGGAGAGCTAGAGGAAGAAAAAGTGGAGGAACATTTTGGATCATTCATCATTTATTTTATTTTTATAGTGTTGCTATGGAAGAAATAAAACTCAAAAAAGGCAAAAGAAGGGAAAAAAGGGGAGCAGAAAAACCATTTGCTTTCCATTTATAAGAAAAAAGTTAACAGTAAGGAAATGCTCCCACGCATAAATTATGAATAATGCGTAAGGCATTTTTAAAGTTCTTCCGCTCCACTGCTAGCCACTGTTGTTGACTAACATGTTCATGTGATCACATGACTTCTCAGTGAAGATATGAAATTACTTAAAAGGAAATACAGGCAGGATCATTAAAATCTGTGATCATTAAATCTAATATATTATTTCAAAATAATAATCTGCGGGCCACCGCAAATTTTTATTATTTTTTTTAAACAGCCGATAAATACACGGATTTAGTTTATGGAAATTTTTCGAGCAGCCTTTTTGGAGACAGGAATACCCCATCACTATACTGTGCAAGATTTAATAAATAAATAAAAACCGAGTGAGAATAACAATGAGATTAATTAAACAAGTAGTTTTCCATGACTTGCTCTATACGTGGCCACTGCGGAGGAACTTTTTGCACGTGCTGCATTTGTATTTTGTAATATGGCAATTAAATACACTAAATGGGTTTAGTGTTTACCGACATACATGTATAAAATAAGAACAACAAATTACTTGCCCATTTTCCCTGTTACGTAGCCTTGCTCTTTAATAAAGAAAAAATATGTTTTATCCGATTACTCGATTACTCGATGGAATAATCTTTAGAATAATCGATGACTCCTGCAGGTTCTTCCAGAAGTAAAGGTATCCCACACAAAACAATACCACCAGGGTCTGGTGGAGGTGGATGTGATGGAGCGTGTGTGTGTTTGTGTGTGTGTGCAGGTGGGGCAATGAAGGGAAATTCAACAGTACAGGCGCCTGATTCTATTTTACCAGGACATACCAGGATTCGGTCAGTCAGGTTTCACAGAAACCCCTCATCACCCGGGGCATTAGAGCTCCAGCAAAGCTATTAATACAGCCAAACAGAGTCTGCAGTGTGTGTGTGTGTGTGTGTGTGGACACGAGCATTTCTCCAATTGAAAGCAGCACCTCTAGACATCATTATATATATATATATATATTACACACACACACACACACACCATATATATATATATATATATATATATATATATATATATATATATATATATATATATATATATATATATATATATATATATATATATACTGAAATAGGGTTACTCACTAGGCCACCTACAAAGGGCGCATATATAATTGGAATATACACATTCGAGCCTAATTCATGAATGAGGTTGAAACTATTTTGTTAATAAAATAAACCAGACCTACCTGGACATTTTGGACATTCTTTTTCAAGGGATTATGACTTGGAAAGAATTCCCCAGCGGTGCTGCTGCTTCATAGCTCCCAATGCTAACGCGAGTGCTCGGCTTCCACTAGCTGTCTTTTAGCACCGACACCGACTCTTCAGGCGCAGTAACACGGCCCGAAGCCTCCAGCACGCTGACTCGTCTCCATTTTACGCCATTCTTCTTTATTAAGTAAAAAAAATATACATATATACATATATATTTATCGGACCGGGTTTTTTTGGGGAAAGAGCTCGCGCCGCTAGCTACATAGCTAACTCCCTGTTAGCTAATGTGAACTAATGTTACCTCCCTCACAGGCGTCCTTCTTCCTCAGCACTGTTCCAGAGGAAAGATCCCGCCCACTAGGCACTGATTGGAGGGCGAATGAGCTTTCTTGTTGCTCCCATTGGACAGCGCGGGGTGAAGATGGATAAGCAACCAATCGCCAAGCGGAAGAAGGCAATAAGGGTGGGGTGGGAGATGGAAAAGTAGGGGGGGAGTGGCGGGGAGAGGAGAGGATGGGGGAATCTATCTATGGAGAACAGTCCTAACAGCGGCGGGAGGCACAGAGGAGAGGAGGGAGGAGTGATGGGAGGAACGGCTGAGGGAGCGGCAGAGGGAGGAGGAGCAGATGGAAAAAGGGCGGAATGAGAAAGAGCGAAGGAGGAACAGGGGGAGGAGTATCAGTAGGAGGAGCAGCAGGAAAGACGAAAGGTAGGAGGAGAGGCGGAGAGGGGGACGGATGGAGGAAAAAGATGAGTGACTGGAGTTGGCGGGAGGAACAGTGGGAGAAGGATGGGCGTGAGGAGGAGAATCTGAGAGAAGGAGCAACAGGAAAGGGATGAGGATTGAGGAGTAGAAGGAAAAAAGAAAGATGGGATGAGAGGCGAAGAGAAGGGGGGAAGGAGAGAGGAGCGGATGGAGGAAAAAGGTAAGTGACTGGAGAAATGACAGGAGGAACAGTGGGAGAGAGATGGGAGGGTGGAGGAAAATCAGGAATAGGAGTGGTGGGAGAAGGAGCAACAAGAAAGAGAAGAGGGGGAGGAGCAGCAGAAGAATAGGTAGGAGAAGGAGGAGTGATGACAGAATGAGTAGCAGGAGCAAGAGTAGTAGAAGGAGGAGGAGGAGCAGAGGGAGGGAGGAGAAATGTGAGGAATGTCAGAAGGAGCGCTGCGGAAGACAGAGGAGGAGCAGAAGGAGAACTGGCAGATAAAACATGAGAAGGAGAGAGGAAGGGAGGGCATCAGACGAGGAGTATTATTATTATCATTATTATTATTATTATTATTATTATTACTACTACTACTACTAATAATAATAATAATAATAATAATACAATAATAAAATAAGGAAAAGAATAAGCATACCTATTATTATACTAGTACTGATTTAAATTAACTATTAAAAGTAAAATTACGATGTATTCTTATATTAAAAAGCGACAAGCATCCCACTGCTTAGCCCACTGCTGACTCACAACTGTGTAGCAATGCACATGTCAAACCCTATCGATGGTGGGGCTTATCAGCAAGACCGGCAAGACCCTCACCTGGACACAACGGCAGCATCAGCAAGAAATCCCAGCAGTGTCTCTACTTCCTGAGAAAGCTGAGGAAAGCTCCATCGGCTGCCCCCCCCCCCCCCCTCTATCCTCACTATGTTCTACAGAGGGATCTATAGATCTGAGAAGATCATTTGTGTCTCTCTACCCTCTATCTACACCTCACGCTGTATCCGTATAAGATAACTGCATTGTGGACAAACCCACACACACGCCTCATACATACTCTTCACACGCCTACCATTAGGAAAGAGCTTCCAAAGCATTCAGGCCGGTCACAACCAGACTGTGCAACAGGTTTTACCCCTCAAACCATCAGGCTTCGCAAGACAGAGTACTGAACTGTAACTGAACTCACACACACACACACACACTATCACAATATAGCTGAATGCACACTTTATACTTAACACTAAATTCAACTCATATACATCCACATGTCCAGCCCCATATTTATTTAATCATGTTTACTGTTTATACTGTGTACATACTCTTTTTGAACAATTCACCAGTGCTCTTGCTGCTCTCGCTGTTTTTTGTGTTTTTCACCATTGTTTACATTTCACTATTTTGTACTGTTTAACACATTATACAGTAGGTTTACTTGTAGGTTTTGTGTTCTATGTATTTGTTCGTCACCGTCTTGTGTTGTCTGTTTTGCATTGTTTTTTCTCGCATGGTTTGCACTAGGTAGGACAACCTGCTCTAGATCCCAGCTATGTGTTCTGGACAAACCTTGTCTCATTTCACTGTTTCCTATTATATAGGTTGGAATGACAATAAACGCTTCTTGGCTTACGTATTAGGGATAATACGTTGAGCTGGACCGCCATCTCGTGGTCTCAACTCATATCACATCATTTAGGCACAACAAATGCACCAATTGCCCTGAAGGTGGCACTAAATACACATTTATACAGCTACATGAATGAGTTTTATGTTTATTTGTTTGTTTGTTTAAATGTATTTAATAATTTTGTAGCATTGAATATGTTTTTGTTTCATCTGCTCTTCCTAAACCAATAAAACAAGGCAAAAACATACTATTAAAAAAACGAAACAAAATGCAATAATTGAATTTAATTTTGAATAATTCAAGGTGTTTTATTCACAAAACCCTGCACATCTCACATAGGCATCTTTTTCTTTTCAGTGTATAATATCTTGAGTAAGGTATGTATATGCATACCCATGAAATAAAATTAAGCTTATATATAGACTTACATCAGAAACAATGACGTGTGAAATATAACACTTTTGACTGATAAGCCTTCGAGTCCCAGTGCCTAAATTGGAATTTATTTCCGGGTGCTGTTATGATGTCATAACCCCCCCCTCCTCTCAATACCACCCCAACCCCAATCTCTCACCCCAGGCTTGTCCTCGTGAGGCTCCCGGGTGCCGGCGTAGGACTTCCAGGCAGGCACACACAGACACACACACAGCGTTCAACATGGGACTCAGCAGCGACACAAACTTCCAGAAGCTCCAACAATGGTACACTGCCAACGGTCAGAGTCTCAACATGAGGCAGATGTTTGAGGCTGACAAGCAGAGGTTCAGCAAGTTCAGGTAAATTTAAGATCTTTAAAGTAGATTTAATGGGCATAGTGGCATTTGTCACCTCAAAGAGCAAGAGAGAAGAGCTATATATATATATATATATATATATATATATATCTATATATATATATATATATATATATATATATATATATATATATATATATATATACACACACACACACACACACCCACATATATATATATATGTGGTGTCCAAATACTTTTGGTCGTTTGCTTTGTCATTTAAAAATAATATAAGAAGAAGAAGAAGAAGAATGAGATTTTCCATTTATTATTGAAACTTTTCTGAAAATTTGTGCAGTATATACTTGTTCAAATAACATTTTTGTCCATATAAACAGCCTGACACTGAAAACAGATGATGGTGACATCCTTCTAGATTACTCTAAGAACCTGATCAATGAGGACGTCATGAAGATGTTTGATTTGAACTGGTAATGACACGAGCGCGCCAAGAATCATTATTTTAAAAACCAAAATTAATGAATTTAATATTTAACCATGTACCGAAAATACCCCCCTTTTTTTGTCTAAAGTGATATATATATATATATATATATATATATATATATATATATATATATATATATATATATATATATATATATTTGTGTGTACATATATTGACAAAATATCAGACAATTAATACAATAAAGAGTAACAGGTAGGGTTGGATTTATCCATACACATTAATAATATTCATTATAAGCTTCTTTCTTTTCACATTTTTACTTAAAACATTATCATAATGGGCTGTATTTTTCCTTATTGGCAGTAAACTGGTAGTTCTATGCAAAATCAAACACTGATTCACACCACAATGGTATGATCCTTAACACCCCTGCAAAGATTTGACTGTGAGATTCGTCATCAAATCCTCCTATCAAATCATCAAATATTTCAATATCTGATAAACAACAAGTTACTTGCCAATCTTGAGATGCATGCATGTTCCTTTTGTATATACGAACAAACCAGGCAAAAGGCAAAAAAGTGAATGATTGGAAACAAAGTTCTGTGGACAGATGAGTCCAAATTTAGCAGAGAAACTTATGTAAGACACAGAACAGTAGAGAAGACGTTAGCACATTGCCCAGACATTGTTTTGGGATGAACAGGATCACAAGGTCAGACAGAGATCTTTAACTCGTTAAGAAAACCATTGGCGAGTATTACAAGAAGCACTGCAGAGTATTTCAGCTGAAGCGTGTTCAAGACTTTTGAAATGTACTTTATATGTATCTGTTTGGATGTTTTTTAGGCAAAGTCCAGAGGAGTGGCAGCTGCACGTGATCGGATGTTCTCCGGCGAAAAGATCAACTTCACTGAGGTTTTAAATCGAGACTTGTGAATTTCTGATGCAAAATGGCACCGAATCTCTGTTCTTAAATATTAAGGGCTGTTTATTCTCAACACTACACTGTCAGAAAAAAAGGGAAAAAATATAATGGTACCTTTAATGCCACACTATGGTTTTATAGTCCCAAAACAAGTGATAAAGGTCTGACCACCACAGTGACTGCCACCTTAAAAGGTACAGTGTTGAGCCTTTCTTTCTGAGAGTGTAGTGCACAAATAAAGCGAATAAACAAAACAACAGTTATCGATAGAGTGTAAATATAAATCTCCATGTTCTGGTTTTGTTTGCATTCAGGGTCGTGCCGTGCTCCATGTTGCGCTGAGGAACCGCTCGAACACTCCGATTAGCGTGGAAGGGAAGGATGTCATGCCCGAGGTCAATAAGGTCCTGGAGAAAATGAAGGGGTTTTGCCATGTGAGTTTGGAACACATGACACTCGAGGCCATGAGGGTGATGCTTTCAGAGATAAAACTGAACGTTTCACGGAATGGGGTATTTGATGGTGTGAGTTTCAGATGTCATCTCCTGGGAGTTTTTACACACCCGAGGTCAATAAGGTCAGGCTGGAATCTGGAGAAAATGAAGGGGTTTTGCCATGTGAGTTTGGAACACATGACCAGCTTCGAGGCACATGAGGGTGATGCTTTCAGAGATAAAACTGAACAGTTTCACGGAATGGGTTGTATTTGATGGTGTGAGGGTTTCAGACACTGAGTTCTGATCTCCTGGGAGTTTTTACACACTGCAGTCTTTAGAGTTTATAAAGAGCGCTTTGATAAAGAACAAAAAAAGAAAACTGCAGGCTGGAATCTGATGAAAGATACCAGAGGAGAATAACCAGACTGATCTGAGGAGATCATAAGCACTCTTTATGAGAGTGGTGAGCAGAATAAAACATCTCAGAATGCATCCCACCAGTCAAAAGTGTAATCAAATATATTAAAAGTTATTTAATAAAAGTACAATGAAATTTTACTTTTAGTGGTGGGAGCTCAGTGTTTAAGGCATTTGCTTCTGGACTGGAAAATTGCAGGCTCAAATCCCACCACCACCACCAAGTTGCCACTAGTGGGCCCTTGAGCAAGGCCCTTAACCCTTAATTGCTCAGTTGTGAGTCAATATTGATAAGGGCGTCTGCCAAATGCCATAAATCTAATGATATGATGTGTAAGCTGAGTAACCCTAATAAAAAATAAATAAAAACTAATAAAAAAAGGCTAAAAAAAAAAGGCTAATAAAAACAAACAAACAAAACAAAAAACACTACAGTTGTTGAGACTCGAGTCTAATGTGAGTTTAGAAATGTTCAACAACAAAAATGTTATAATGTCATTTATGATAATGAAGAAGTAGTTTCCAGGGCGCTATAACCCAACCCACACACACACACACACACACACACACACACACACTTTGCATTATTTTTATTTGGAGGGTTTGACATTTCTTTCCTTCAATGTTAACTTAAAGTGCCACCTAGTGGAATTATATGTAATACATAACATAGGTAATATAAGTAATAAGTTTATATAAAATTACTTTATTTATATAGTTATATAAGTTATTGAAAAGATACACTACTTATTACATTTTCAATAGGGCCATCTATTAAATTCCAAAGTAACATTCCCAACACTGGGTTCTAATCATATGCAACATGAACAATGTGTGTGTGTGTGTGTGTGTGTGTGTGTGTGTGTGTGTGTGTGTGTGTGTGTGTGTGTTTTGTATGTTTCATTGCAGAAAGTACGCAGCGGAGAATGGAAAGGCTACACGGGGAAATCCATCACTGATGTAGTGAATGTGGGCATCGGAGGTTCTGATCTGGTGAATGCAATTTATATCTGATTTAACTTTTATGTTTGTTAAAAAACATTTTTATTTATGTGGCAAAAAATGTGATACAGAATGAAATATTTTGATTAAACAATCAGGACTCTGATCTCCAGTGCATAATGCAAAGACTCACTGTTTGGTCCTTCTCTCTTTAGGGGCCCCTGATGGTAACCGAGGCACTGAAGCCGTACTCCAAAGGTGGACCACGTGTCTGGTTCGTGTCGAACATCGACGGCACGCACATCGCCAAGACGCTGGCGGGACTTGACGCCGAGACCACGCTCTTCATCATCGCGTCGAAGGTACGGTCACTCGGGACATTCTTTGCTGAAAATAATTTAAAGTTAGTGGCGGATTTGTTAGTGGATTAGGTTAAGGCATTGGGCTCTAGACTAGAAGGCCACAGGTTCAAATCCAAGCAACATCAAGTGGGCCCTTGAGCAAGGCGTTGCTTAACCCTCAACTGCTCAAAGTCGCTCTGGATAAGGTTAAGGCTTCAGGCTCTGGACCAGAAGGTGGCAGGTTCAAATCCCAGCACCATTAAGTGGGCCCTTGCGCAAGGCTCTTAATCATCACTGCTCAAAGTGGCTCTGGATGTCCTCAACCCTAGCAAACACCTTTGGGATGAATAGGAACGCTGCCTGCACCCCCAGGCCTCCTCATCTACATCTAAATATCCACAAGCACACTATATAAATCTAGTGGAACATCTTCACAGAAGACAGTGAAGAGCAAATTGAGACTAAATATGGAATGCGATGCTTAAAATATACCTACCACACGTATGGCCAGGTGTCCATAAACTTTTGGCAATATAGTGTTTTTTCCCCCCCCAGTAAAAATACAAACCGTTTTTTTCACTGAGGAAGCCGGATCATCAGTGAAGCTCATTAATGGAATTGGTTAAGCTCAACGGTTAAAATGTTGAACTTCTTAGTGGAAGGTTGTGGATTCATTTTCCAGCCCTGCCAAGCTGCCATTACTGACCTTAAAATGTCCCTCAACCCTGAACTTCTCAGTTATATTAGTAAGATGAGGTGGTGGCTCAGTGGTTAAGGCTCTGGACCGGAAAATGCGCAGGTTCAAATCCTGCCACCACCAAGCTGCCACTAGTGGGCCCTTGAGCACGTCCTTTAACTCTCAATTGCTCATTTGTAAGTGGCTCTGGAAAATGCCTTAAATGTAAAATCTTGTAAGTCACTCTTCTATCTTCTATATACTGTAAATATAATGTAAGCGATAGCAGAGACTTCACAACACTGACTGTTTTAATAATTGAATTTACACAATGTTACTCTTTAATCCAAATTTTTAAAAAGGTGATGTTTGATCAAATTTGCATTGTTACAAGAACACTGTCAAATGTTCATCCATTAGTTCAGTGATCGCTATAATTACATTTACCAATTACCAATGATTAGGAATCCACCTGAAGCCTATTCTGTAAAATTTCAGACCTTCACTACTCAAGAGACCATCACCAATGCAGAGTCGGCCAAGGAGTGGTTCCTGCAGGCTGCCAAAGATGTAAGTCCTGACTCATGGGGAATCTTGCTATGAATTTTGACCCTCAATATTTGTGCCCTCTGAGTGCACTACTGTGAATGCGAGTCTGGGGGGGACTGAGCAAATTTATAGTCAAAGTGATGTAGGTACCAAAAAAAGAAGAGTATCTTATTTTCATATAAAATACCGCTATATCCGAAGTATCTTATTTTAAATCTCGATATATTTTTAAATTATCCCTGTCAATCTTTCAGAAATCTGCTGTTGCTAAGCACTTCGTTGCCCTGTCCACCAATGAGGTACACGGATTCAAATGTTCCAGGATTTAATGCCATGCCTCCCCATATGTGTGCTATAACCTGTGTTTTTTTGCCCTCCAGCCCAAAGTGAAGGACTTCGGAATCGACACGGAGAACATGTTTGAGTTCTGGGATGTAAGTTGTGTGTGTGTGTGTGTGTGTGTGCGTGCTGATGCCTTATCTCTGCAGTGTGTGAGCATGCCTTACTGTAAGAGACTATTATTAGCGTGGTCGTTTGACCTGTGAAGTAGGCGCCCGGATCCGCACACTGGCAGCTGCATGGTAATCGGAATCTTTCCTCGCGGCTCTGGATGGTGTTATAAATACAGCACGACCTTATCTTATGCAGAGGTCACGTAAAGACCAGGTCTCGCCGAAAGGTCAGCAGGCAGGTTTTAGCCACATTGTTGTTACTGTATTTGAAGTGCAAGGTCTCAGCTGTGTGGTTGTCTCCCACAAAAGCTGGGCTTCGGTAGTAGCAAGCAGGAACAAAAATTAACTTTTGTTTATTTTTTTATTTTTTTATTTTAAAAATGAGAGTGTCCCCAAACCTTTTTCCATGAGGGTCACATATATTTTAGGAGGTTGTCTGTAATGGAAGTGACTACTATGGAGATTTTATTATTATTTTAAATGTCTAGAGTAGTTTATTGTTTTGTTCTGCACTGTGCAGACAAATGAGCATTGATTTTGAAAATATATTTAGCCTATTAACAAAGCATTATTACTATTATAATGGTATTTTTTTTTTATTCACTGCCATTGAAATCATGAGAGTCTTGTGGAAATCTAACAAATAATTATAATAATTAATGCTGGTCGACTGATTTTATAGTCATCTATAGCTAGGTTACATCATACTGGCCAATAACTGATTTATGAAACGATCAGTTAATTAACAAATATAATTGTACTATTGATACATATCAGTACATATCATCATATTACCTAGGATCAGTCTCATGTGTGAAAGCATTCAGCGATTCACCTCTAGAGGCCGCTATTGTAATGACATCGGACCAGAAGTGGGAAAAACTATGGATCTCTATTAACGACGAAAGGAAATTTTAGCTTGAAAGGCAATCTTTATTAGCAAATAAAGATTCGATATGAATATAAGGATTTATTTAAAATGACATTTCCAAAATATGTATAATATCTGTTGGCGATTCTTGTAAAGTTGTTTAGACTTATTAAGTTACGACTCCAAAGATATCTCAAAATAAAATCTTTTTTTTTCATTCATACGCCGAACACTTGCAACTCAAACACCGCCTAGTGCAAAGCATCACAATACACTACATCAGGCATTGTTCAGAGGGCCATTTCAAATGTTCCTAGTAGCCCCAAGTTATCCTGAAAAATAGTATATTCGTAGCCCCACGGCTTCATTCCAAACATCAGTTTAAACAAACGGCATTCAAGAAAAGTTTAGTTCACGCATTAAATAGAATGTTTATTTATGCAGGAACAAGTCAAAAGAACAGACTGTAGCGTAGGTGGAAGCTGGAGAAAGTGAGATCTTTGAAATGCAGAACAGTGGAGTTTGTCATTATTATTATTTTTAACAAGGTTATGTGCTTTCCAGTGGGTTGGAGGACGTTACTCCTTATGGTCTGCCATCGGACTATCCATCGCTTTGCACATTGGTAAGTCACAACAATTGTTGTAAAAAGTACCACTGTTTGAATAAACTCAAGCCTCATTTACATTTTTTCCCCCCTTTTAAGGCTATGAGAACTTTGAAAAGCTCCTAGCTGGAGCTCATTGGATGGTAGGTGTATATTCGTTTGACTGAAACTAATAGAGTATTAGTAAAGAAAGCTTCTTGCAGGAACATGGAAAAGAAAAATATATAACGAACATATAATGGATATAAGATTAATGTTTTTTTTTCTTCTGTAGGACACTCATTTCCGAACAGCTCCACTTGATCAAAATGCACCGGTCCTGTTGGCCATGCTGGGGATCTGGTACATCAACTTCTTCCAGGCCGAGACTCACTGTCTGCTGCCCTACGACCAGTACATGCACCGATTCGCTGCCTACTTTCAGCAGGTGGATTCCTGACAGGAAATTCCTTTCTTCTTGATGGATGGATGGATCTGGAGATGGATGGATAATAGCGATGAACCACAGGGTTATTAAATAAATAGTAGGGATCAAATATAAATTGATGGGTAATAGGGATTGACTTATACATGGATAGTAAACATAGACAGTAGTAATGGTGGGAGATATGAATGGATAGATGGATGAATGGATGGATGGATGAATAATAGGGAGAGGGTTCACTGGATGATTGAGATTGGATTAAAAGATGGTTGAATTGAAGAATACTGAAGATGAATTGTAGATGTGAATGGATGGCATTGATTAATTGTGCAGATAGATGTTCAGATTGGATGGATGGATGGATGGATGGATGATTGGATTTGGTAAATAATCAGGGGATATAGTATCATGGATTCCTTTTAAGGCTCTATGATTTAAGTCTTTAACAGTTGAATGGACTGATGGCAGGAATGGAGGGATGGATGTTAGATGAGTGACTGGATGGCTTGGAGCATTTGCACAGATAGATAAACAGATAGATAGTGTTTCACATTCATAGAATTTGAGAAAAAAGCTGCATTTATCTCGTTCTTAACCCTCGTTCAGGGTTAATCGGAGCATCAGCTTTGTGCGGATAGGATTTGAACTCACAACTTTCATATCCAAAGTCCAACGCTTTAAGTTTATAATGTCGTTTTGTTTCCTTCTCTTGTTATATTCAGGGTGACATGGAGTCGAATGGGAAATACATAACCAACCATGGCACGCGTGTGAATTACCATACAGGACCCATCGTTTGGGGGGAGCCTGGAACTAACGGCCAACACGCCTTCTACCAGCTTATACACCAAGGTGATGTCCACAAAATAGTCACTATTCAGATTTTCCAACCGATCACTTCCGGCATAAACAAAATCAGTCACATTGATTTTTTTGTCCAGCATCAGCGTGCGTGTGAACATGTCTAGTCCTTCTGTCTACTCTGTAGGAACTCGTATGGTCCCGGCTGATTTCCTCATCCCGGCACAGACTCAGCATCCAATCAGAAACAACCTGCATCATAAGGTACAATTCAAGAGAAAATATCATCATGGATTTTTATATATGGATATTTAATCAATTCTGTGTAGATCCTGATTGCTAACTTCCTGGCCCAGACCGAAGCTCTGATGAAAGGAAAGACAACTGAAGAGGCGAAGAAGGAGCTGGAGGCCGGAGGGATGAGTGGAGAGAAATTAGAAAAGATCCTTCCCCATAAAGTAAGGGGAATTTAATATCGCCACCTAGTGGTGGAGTTTAAACTGCTCATTGTAAATGAAGGTCAGAGAACCAAGATTGGGATCAATGTGGCAGGAAATGTACAATTTTATTTATTCATTTCATTTAGTGACAATCTGATAATTGTCGCAGAGGCAACAAACTATTATTAGAAGGTAGTCTTGCTTTCTTCGCATTATGTTTTTTTTTCACAGTATTCATTATTTCTTTTTCACAATTAAATAGGCTTTTGATAGTACCTTTCAATGTTATAAGACAAGTTACAAGTCAGGAAATATTTATACTACACTGTGTTTGAACTTTTTCTGTTTGATTGAATACCACTGTTTCGTTTTTAAAGGTTTTTCAGGGAAACAAACCGACCAACTCGATTGTCTTCAAAAAGTTGACACCGTTCACTCTGGGAGTCCTTATTGGTGAGTTTTTTAATAGCCCTTGACCAGGGACGGTGTGGGGGGAGGGTGCAAACTTTTTTGCTCAGGGCCCACATTCACTTTTAAACTTTGACAGACAGGCCAGCACCAGATGCATACATGACATACATAAGCATATATAAGGTATTAATGTAAATACTCAATGTGCCCAATGCGCCACCTGGTGGAACATCAGGCGATTACAGGACAAGGTCAAATAAGTTTGCATTTACATCATTTAGCATTTTTTGCAGCGATAATTATGATATGATTTGAACAATTCTGTACCAATCTTTGGTGGGCCGGATGTGGTCCTTGGTAGTTTTCTCCACCCCTGTCTTAGACGATTAGACTCCACTGACATTTTAAAAGAGCAATGTATCCATCCTGGGGGCACGGTGGCATTGTGTTTAGCACAGTCGCCTCACACCGACAGGATCCCGGTTCGATTCCCGTCTCGGTCATGTGTGTGTGGAGTTTGCATGTTCTCCCCGTGCCTCAGGGGTTTTTCTCCGGGTTCTCCGGTTTACCCCGGTCCAAAAACATGCGCGGTAGGTTGATTGGCACCTTGGAAAATTGTCCCTAGTGTATGAATGTGTGTGTGTGAATGTGTGTGTGTGCCCTGCGATGGGTTGGCATTACATCCAGGGTGTATCCTGCCTTAATGCCCATAGACGCCTGAGATAGGCACAGACTCCCCGTGATCGGATAAAGCGGTAGAAAATGAATGAATGAATGAATGAATGTATCCATCCTATGTTAGTTTAGCCCTATTCTATCATACACTATATGGGTAAAAGTATAGGAACAACTGACTTTTCCAGCCTAAGGTGATTCTTCCCCAAATGCTATCTTAAGATAAAGTAAAGGATATCTTTGGAAGCAACTGTCCTATCCCTTTCTATAACAATTGATTGTAGCCATAAAGTAGTGACGTAAGCAACTAGCACTTTATAAACATCTATACCTGATAACTCACAGAGGAACCATAGAAGAGCTAGCCTAAAATTAAACTTTACAGCAATCCTAAATATTTGGATTAAACTATATTTTAATGCAACCCCAAAACAATGATAGTGCATTATGGGTAAGACATGCAGCTCCTCAGGCGATAAAATAAAGCTAATAAGAGGCTTCATTAAACTGGATTTTAAGTGCAGATAATATATTTGCTGAGAACATCGTGTCAGGCAGAACATCATGTTCCAGAAACACTTCAGTGAGGTCTTAATCAACACCAGAATACATCATAAGTGTATTCAGAGATTTGGAAATGAAAAAATATGAATGACAACAATTTATTTACCAACAAGTATGAATATGTGGGTTCTGGTTTGTTTTGTTTCTGTAGCGATGTATGAACACAAGATCTTCATCCAGGGAGTCATGTGGGAGATCAACAGCTTTGACCAGTGGGGGTGAGTAAAACACACAGACTCTAATGGCTGTATGTAGTGTTGTCACAATACCAAAATTTTGACTTCGATGCGATACATATTAATTATCATGATACCAATACCAAATCAATACTATGGCATAAAAACAACAGAAACTGAATAATTGAACTTATTAATGAATTAATTAACATTTTTTAAATGTATTAATAAACAGCTGTTTTATTAAATTGTAATTAATTTTTTTTTTCGAAAAAATTAATTCAAAGATTAAAAGAGGGAAAAAATTCGGCATGCAGACGATTTACACTGCCCCCTATGGTCCAACATTTGGAACTACAGCTGTATTTTTTTCAAGTATACGTAATAATGAAATGGAAGATCTTATCGTTTTTAAAAGCTTTGTCTCGTGATACGTTTTGTACTTGTATATTGTGTAACACTAGTATGATCTATACGCTATACTTTTTTAAAAATAGTATTATTTACAATGAAAATTCATGATGCCCCTTTAAATAACAGCTGAAATGTATCTCTTTAAAAACTACTAAGCATTACTAAATGATTTAGATTTTTAAAAAATTGAATACAAATTTATACACATCCGAGACTGATTTTAATGCTTCTCTCTGTGTATAGAGTGGAACTTGGGAAACAGCTGGCCAAGAAGATCGAGCCAGAGCTGCAGGACACGGCTGAGGTCGGCTCCCATGACTCCTCTACAAATGGCCTCATCAATTTCATCAAGAAGAACTTTGCTTGAACACACACACACACACACACACAGACACACATCCCAAAACATGCTTCACAGGCCCCCTCCCTGCCCCAAGGTCGCCTGGGATTGCTGGAACCTTCCATTAGTAGCTGAATAAAACCATCAGGCTTGAGTGTTTTTAATTTGCACTATAGAGTGAAACACTAGATTGTTTAATGTCTTATCTACAGTCTTTGTGGAACTTCTGATCAACCACACACACACACACACAAAAACTTATATATATATTAAAAATTAGGACACCCTTTGAAAAGCATGTGGTTTTTTGTAACATTTAATAAATGGTTATTTCATCTCAGTTTCAACAATACAGAGAGATTAAAATAATCCAACTAAACAAAGAAAACTGAAGAAAAGTCTTTTCAAGATCTTCTGTAAATGTCATTCTACAAAAATGCCTATTCTAACTGAGGAAAAAGATAGGACACCCTCACATGTATTCCCTCTTAAATTGGCTCAGATCTCACACAGGTATATCACACCAGGTGCACATAACTAGTAGATCGTTACTCTGCATGTTGAATGAGGCTTGCCCTATTTAAACCTCAGACATTTAGTTTGGTGTGCTCCTGACTGTTGAAGTGAGAGTGAGCACCATGGTGAGAGCAAAAGAGCTGTCAGAGGACTTCAGAAAAAAGATGGTAGCAGCCTATGAGTCTGGGAAGGGATTTAAAAAGATCTCAAAAGATTTTGAAATCAGCCATTCCACTGTCCGGAAGATAGTCTACAAGTGGAGGGCTTTCAAAACAACTGCCAACATGCCCAGGACTGGTCGCCCCAGCAAGTTCACCCCAAGAGCAGATCGCAAGATGCTAAAAGAGGTCTCCAAAAACCCTAAAGTGTCATCTCGAGAACTACAGCAGGCTCTGGCTACTGTTGATGTAGAAGTACATGCCTCTACAATCAGAAAGAGACTGTACAACTTTAACTTGCATGGGAGGTGTGCAAGGAGGAAACCTTTGCTTTCCAAGAGAAACATCAAGGCCAGACTGACATTTGCCAGAGATAAAGTTGACAAAGACCAGGACATCTGGAATAATGTTCTTTGGACAGATGAGTCCAAAATTGAATTATTTGGACACAACAGCAGAGGACATGTTTGGCGTAAACCAAACACAGCATTCCAAGAAAAGAACCTCATACCAACTGTGAAGCATGGAGGTGGAAGTGTCATGGTTTGGGGCTGCTTTGCTGCAGCAGGACCTGGTCAGCTCACCATCATAGAATCCACCATGAATTCTACTGTGTATCAGAAGGTGCTTGAAGAACATGTGAGACCATCAGTTAGAAAATTAAAGCTGAAGCGGAACTGGACCATGCAACATGACAATGACCCAAAACATACTAGTAAATCAACCAAAGATTGGCTGAAAAAGAAGAAATGGAGAGTCCTGGAATGGCCAAGTCAAAGTCCAGATTTGAATCCCATTGAGATGCTGTGGGGTGACTTGAAAAGGGCTGTACGTGCAAGAAACCCCTCAAACATCTCACAGCTGAAAAAGTTCTGCATTGAGGAGTGGGGTAAAATTTCCTCAGACCGATGTCGGAGACTGGTAGATGGCTACAAGAACCGTCTCACTGCAGTTATTTCAGCCAAAGGAGGTAACACTCGCTATTAGGGGCAAGGGTGTCCTATCTTTTTCCTCAGTTAGAATAGGCATTTTTGTAGAATGACATTTACAGAAGATCTTGAAAAGACTTTTCTTCAGTTTTCATTGTTTAGTTTGATTACTTTAATCTCTCTGTATTGTTGAAACTGAGATTGAAATAACCATTTATTAAAAATGTTACAAAAAAACCACATGCTTTCAAAGGGTGTCCTAATTTTTTCACATGACTGTATATATATATATATATATATATATATATATATATATATATATATATATATATATATATATATATATATATATATAAAAGCCTAAGTAAATGCTTCTATTTTGTATTCCTGCATTCTCTTCTATCTGAATACAATGACATTACTTGAATGATAAATAGAAACTTAGTAGTATTTATGCAGATTTTAGAGGTGCATAGCATTTGGTTCATCACCTTTCTGTTTAAATGACCTTTCTTCAAATCAAGGTCAAACACTTCAACCAGACATTTCTCTCCAGTGTGCTGATAGATCATAATCTTTCCCACTTACACCACACCACTGACTTTTGGCCTAGCTTATATGTTAATTTTGTGCTATGTTACTATTAATGATACTTCATTACTGATGCTGCTGAGGTCTAGCTTCATTGCTGGGCCCTCGAGCAAGGCCCTTAACCCTTACCCTCTCATTGTAAATTGGTCTGGAGAAACGGTGTAAAAAATATAGAAGGTTCGTCTCAAAGTATTTTATCAGGGATTTTATTCCCTCCATTGTTGCTTCATGATTGCTTATTAGATGATACATACTTTGGCATACATGTATTAATTTATTGAGTTTTTGTTCAGGGACTTCAGTCGTATCCTTAAAGGGCTGCGGTGGCTGTAGGCTTTCGTTCTAAATTGAACTTGATAGTGGATTGCAGTTCAGGATGATCTGATTGAAGTGGAATCTGAAGTGGCTTTTTGTTGCGCTGCTCCTATGAGTGAGGAGCTTCCACTTTTGACCACCAGGTGTCACTAAGGAAAGCTAAATGTCCCCTTGCTGAGTTCCCAGCACTTCCACAGTGGAACATAAGGTCGGAGGTCACCTCTTTTCTGTTTTTCTCAAATCCCAGGCTATGCTTTGTGACAGGGTTTTCTTGGAGAAAGAGGAAATCAATACCAAGCGCATCTGGAACACATCATATTCTCCGGCTACATTCCTTTCACTCAATCAAAATAAGAAAGCGCTGGATACTGTACTACTGACTCCTGTTATAATAGAGTCTGTCAACTGTCATGAATCTTGATGGACGGATAAAGCAATGAACTGAGACAAATAGCAGCTATAATACATTATATAAATATATATCCTTTTATTTTTTGAAACAGACAAAGATTGAGAGATCAGTTTAGGGATCCTGTTGCTTGGCAACAAGTCTTTTTTGCTTCCAGCCGAACTGAGCTGTAATTATTTTTTTGTACTCGATTCAAGAGCATTTTAGTTTGATTTTGATTTGATAGAACGACTGACAGGAGGTTGTAATGAAACTGGAATATGTTTGTGTGCTTTTACTTCCTGGTTCAAACACTGTCCTGGAAATCTTTTAACATCATAAGTAATCATGCGTAATTTAGTGCAGCTGTGTGTCTTTTTCAATTCATAACTATATTTCTAAACTTGTTTCATCTACCAATTAATCCTTTCTGGAGCAAAATAAACCCTGTAATGAGATTGAACAATTATAGGAATAAAAAGCGTTTCCAGACTAATGATGGTAACTAGCGCTGTTCTGACCAAGTGCGTTACCACGTCTGAGATTTCAACATGAACGGCAAGTTAGAAAAGTTAAAACAAAGAGCAAAGGTGAATTTCCGCATGAAACTTTGCCTTGTGAAAATCTGCCACAGACATGTTTGACATGACATGCGTCTGGCATATGGCAATGCATGCAACCAGTGCATGCATGTGTTTTGTCAGTGCATGCATATGTATATATATATGTGTGTGTGTATGTATGTATGTATATATATATATATATATATATATATATATATATATATGTACACATGTACATATATTCTGGACATCATTAAGGTTCTACAATGGTTTCTTTTGGTCTGATGAGAATAAATTAATGGTGTACACATACACACTGCCTAATATGATACATTTGGTAATAGTTGCAATGGTTGAGGGGTTTTGAAGATGGAAATCATTAGAATGAGTTTGGTGGTTTCCCTCATACATTTTTTTTGTTCTCCAGTAGGATTATCATTTTTGACTAATTGGATCCCAGACTGCATTTCTAATCATTATTATAACGAACCATATATGTCTGCGAATCCCAGACGCCTTTTTTAAGACGAGGATCTGCAAGTTCATTAGATTGGATTTTCAAGACTAAAGATACTGAGTAAATATGAGTAGATTTTGGAAGATTGAATTTACCCAAAAAGACACTGCGAGATGATGCAAGGTTTCGCTTTTCACACTTCTGGGATCTCATTTCCATAACAACAAAAGAGACAAATGGCTGAATTGAATGTTCAAAAACTTTCGAATCATCCCTTATTGTTATGGTTTTCAACAATTTACCTAATCTTTTATTGCTTTTCTGTGAAGGTGATTAGTCGAAGGGTGAGAACAATCAAACAAGACTGAATAAATGATTATGTGAATATACAGAGGAAGTGCATTTATAAAATATCAGCATTTCAACCACACCTATAGATGATGACTTTCCAAGAAATCAAACAACAGATTGTGGAAATAAACTGCAACTACACACCCGGATAGAAATTAAGATATTCTGACAGACCCTAAAGCAAATGATTTTTTTTACCTCAAGATCATGTAATGATCATTGCCAAGCTACCACTCTTGAGTCCTTGAGCAAGTACCTTAACCATCTGTGCTCCAGGGGGCGCTACATCATGGCTGACCCTAAGCTCTGATCTATATGTGAAGAAACAATTTTTCTTTCCTTAATGTACATGTGACAAATAAAGATGATTCTATTCTACGAATGTAAAAATGTAAAATGTAGCTCTTCATTTCACAGCATCTCCCGCTAACATCAGCTAGAGTGTTCGTAAAAAGGATCATAAGTGCTATATAATTCTCTCGCCTGTCCACATTTCATCATTACATGCAATTCATAGAAAAAGTAAAATGGATGGAAGTTTTTTATTTTTATATATCTATGGATTATTAAAGCTTTATTTAACATACATGCATTATGATCATTCCACTGTTAAACATGTTTAACAATAAATCCAAGCAGAATGCCATAAACTCATGAACAATAAAATAATAATAAAAAACAATATAAATAAGTAAACAAAGAAAGAAAGAAAAGAGATAAAACATAAAACAAATTATTAAGACAAAAAATTTTCCAAAGTGTGTGTGTGTGTGTGTGTGTGTGTGTGTGTGTGTGTGTGTGAGGGGGATTTGAGGGCAGATATGTACAGAGTTTTAAATCATTCTTCATTTTTAATTGTTTTATGGATTGAAATAAAAAAAAATAATATTTAATGCCTCCAAACAAAAACTTGAATAAAATGTATATACAACTTTGTTTTGCATATAGACACCGTATTTTAATGTTTGTATGAAATGACAAACACCTAAATTGGATGAGCTATATACGTATCGCATCGATGCTAACATCCGTTAGTGTTAACCCAACAGGTTGCGAATTGCTCATTTTACCCACTATTACTTCTTAACTATAAATTAATTTACTTTTAAAGTATTATAATTCTGAACAGAGTATCAAGTTTCTGTGGTAAACAATCAGATAAAAAACTGATTATTTATAAGGATTTTTGATTATAAATTTTTGATATTCTGATTTTTTAAATTTAAAAATCAATATCTTTAATGTTTATATGGAAATTGTATTGTCTAGAGCAGGGGTGGGCAATTATATTTTCCAAAGGGCCACATGAGAAACCTGAGGTGTGTTCGTGGGCCGAACCAACAATGACGTTGAACGTAACTTATGTTCAATATGAATTTTTTCCTCTTGTAAAGAGTGTTAAATATCATCATGTTCATTAGGCTACCCACTATCCTTAAGAATAAGGATATTCTATTTAAGGAAAAGAAACAAAAAAAAATGGCTGTATTATTAACACTGAGCATACTCCAACAATGTTAGCGTTGCTGTGTGGTTATACATTCTTCTCGTGCGGCAAAGAAGCCGAAGCAGTTCAGCGGGCCGGATTAAAAGGACCAAGGGGCCGGATGTGGCCCCCGGGCCGTAGTTTGCCCACGCCTGGTCTAGTGGATACCATTATGAATCACTAGAACACAAACGTTAGCTACCTACGTAGTTATCATTAGTGCTAACATCAGATAATGTTAACCTTGCTAGCTGTGAATCAATCAATGTTGAGCACCCCCTCCCACCACACACACACACACACTCTCCTCAAATCTTTCAAATGTATTTATTTTGTAATATCCTTCTATTGAGAATAAATACAATACAATTATGTGGTAAACAACTTTCTCTACCATAAACATCATTTTAGCTGCTTGATTGTTAGCTAGTTAGCAGCCCAGCTCATTAGTACGCAGATAAAATTCTTTAAATAAAGTAATAATTCAGACACAAAGAAAGAAAAATATATATATCTTCAGTTTCTTTTTTTTGTTCTTGCCTCCGAGGTTGAGCAAGTTCTTATTAAAATCTCTTCACACTATGAACAAAAGTGTTACACACTTCCAGGCCGTGAGAGGAAAGCGAACGAGGTCATGTTAAAAAGAAAAAACACAGTAATAAAACGCACAGCTTATGTCTAATGTCTCAGGGCTGGTCACCATGGCAACTTAAATTCATACAATAGCAGCTCCATACAACCTCTGTATAAAAGCGATTCATAAAGATGCATACATAATAAAGTGATAAAGCCAAACTGAATCAAAACCCCTTACAGCCAGGATCGAAAAAAAGAAAAAGACCTATGACGTTCTCAAGCGAGTTTTTATAGATGAGGTACGCATGCTCTCAGTGGGAAAACAGATGTGTTCATTATATAAAAAAAAAAAGATCACATAATTATGAGTGCCTTCACTAATATGAATATGTGAGCTGTCACGGAACGGCTCAGTCAAATCATCTGTAAAAAAAAAAAAAGGCAGTAATGAGAGGAGTCATGGACGTCGTCTGCAAATTGCGCAAAATTGGATCATTTTGGTGACTCATAGAACCAAAAATAGACAAGACCATAAGACTGAAAATAACAAGAGTTAAAGAATTAAAGCGAATGTATCAACCAGGACATGGTTAGTGCTTGAAGTTTGTTCCTTTGGTTTGATAATAATGTTGTTAAAGGGATCACATTGTCATCTAGAAATTGATGGATGGTGGATCATCTTTGTCAGTTGCAACCATTTCTCCAATTTCTAGTTGGACTAATGCTACATCAAATGCTGTTTATTACTATATCACAAAAGTAAAGCTTAACTTAGACGTGTACTAAGGAAAAGATCGTCTACCAGTTTCACCAAATCTAAGACCAAACTGGATTATGAAATAGTTTGTATAATATTTGTCTTTCTAAGAAAAAAAAATGCTTGTTGATTTGCTTGCTAGCTTAATTTTTTTTTCCTAAAGAGCAGCCCAGAACTAAACCTCAGCGTTTTCTTGGTTCATCAACTAACTTTACTTGGCATAATGTAAGTCATAAGTCATATATGGTGCCATTTTTCTCATGATCTAATTCCCATTTATCACAGTCGGACAAACAAAAGAGCGAACAAACGCCTTTGAACCGCGCAAACGACTTAAAAAAACATTTCTCACAAATATGCTTTAGGTCTTGTTCTCATACTTATCAGCACATTGCAGGATTCTACACTGCCCAGTTCTGGCACTGAAACCCATCCTGGATCATTACATTGAGCGGGTCTCAGTTTCCAGTTCCCACGGCCGGAACGGTTACATAAGTTACGCCGAGGTCAGCGTTACTACAGAGCAAATGTCACAAGGCTTGTGGTCAAGTCCAGCTGGGTGGTTTCTTGTAGACGAAAAAAAAAAAAACCCTGTCCTGCTGGGAAGAGAAATCCATTTGTTAAAGGTAAGACTTTTGATAGACAAACATTTAAGGTCTTCCAAAGGACTAGTCATTTCCCAGGAAATTACTATTATTAGTCCTGTCCTGGATGTAGTTGAAAGATGTTATTAGCATGTATTCATAAATAAAATGCACATGTCTAGTTTTTAAATAAGTAATTCTAAGTAAATTTGTTTCTTATACCATATCCAGTGATACACCAAAAACGAATTAAAAATAAATTTTCTCTAAGATGGAGACTTAAAGCACTTTTTGTACTTCGCTCTGGTTCACAGCGATGCTGTAAATGTGAATATGGATAGTATTTCATTTTCAATCATCTTCCAAACTCCAAATGCAAAATCTAAAACATTCTCGTGTTTTTTCCCCCCGCCGCCGCTTCTTCCTTTTATCTTAATCTCCTGCCTCAGCCTCTGACACTCTCAGTGATCGGGTCTTTTCCGTGGCAGGACCTGGACTTTTATTTCTCCGGTCCACTAATCCTCCAACATATCTTGTGCATTTGCTGTGTCTCAAAAGTTAAAGGCCTAAAAGTGGACAAGTCCGTTTTTAATTCCGCTTCAACTCATAGAACCACAGGGTTCGGGCTGAGGCCAATCCAGTGGGTCATTTCAATGTAGCTGAATCCATAGGGACGGTGTTTATCTGGCGTCAGGGCAGGGCTAGCAGTTATCTCTGCCTCCCTTAGGGACAGTCCCGGGGAAAAATGGGTTTGTTTGCGTGCAGGGCCACGATTAGACCCCGTAATAGCTCATGCTGCGATATGGAGCAATAACATCGCAGAGTAAACATTCTGATCTCTACCGATGGCACAGGGACTTCTCGTGGAAAAGGGATTTTATTCATAACTTGAAAAGGCATTTCCTAAAGAAAACAAAACCAGCGGCTATTAAATGTTCTTAAAGAGTAGCATAAACAGTCTTAGGCATCTTAAACCACCACAGCCATTGGTCAGTACAATTGTTTTTCCCCCGATCTAAAGACTTTTTCAGGAATCCAAATGCCTGGATGTGAACAGTTACTGGGGGAAAAAATGATTACTGCTACACCCTATAATAGCTCACCCCCATGAGGTTTTATTCCCATCATACAACAGTAAATTGCACATATTCATCATTACCTGAAAAATGCTAACAATTATTATTTTTTTTTATCTGCTAATAGTACTTTTTGTGGATTTCCCGGGAACACATTATCTCATGTCACTTACGCTACACATCCGGTAAATGTGCTTGCTTTTTACCAGGACCATTTAAAAAAACCTTTTAAATAATAAGCAAAAAAACAAACAAAAAGAAATTGCCTCATGCTACTTTATAGAGAACCAAACCAGGAAGCACAAATTCTTCGCTTTCAAAGTCGTTCTGTAACTATTAGAAAGTGGAGACTTCTTCTGGACACATGTTACACATGTTGAATAAAAGAAATCCCTGTTAGTGTATAAACAGCCAAGCAAGAGATACTTAGTTAAAATGTTTTTTTTGCACATCAAGGCCTCTAGAGGGGGCTAGAACATAGAATGGCTATGGATTTGTTGAATGGTTGGTTATGTGGTAGCTTTAGTGAGTTCCCTACTGGCCTGATCATAATCAGAGGTGTTAAGGAACTAAATACAAATACTTAATTACCTTACTGAAGTAGAAATTTCGGATATCTATACTTATTATTATATATTATTTTTCATTACTTCTACTCCTTATATTTTAATGCATTTATATGTTTGCCTAATGTTTTAATAATAGCCCCGTTAATCCTATTTCATTTCGGCTTGAAAAAACAACAACACCTATCCAGATAAACGTCTCCATCCAGATAGAATGTGATTTTGATTGGATGAGATATAAACATATATAATTCCGACACCCTATTGGTTTGTACTCGATCTATCGCACCTGCACACGACACAAATCACATCACACTCCAGCAAGAATATTGGGGTCGTTACTCATTCATTCATTCATTCATCTTCTACCGCTATATCCGATCTTCCCATTGTCACGGGGAGCCTGTGCCTATCTCAGGCGTCTATGGGCATTAAGGCAGGATACACCCTGGATGGAATGCCAACCCATCGCAGGGCACACACACACACACACATTCATACACTAGGGACAATTTTCCAACGTGCCAATCAACCTACCGTGCATGTTCTTGGACCAGGGGGAAACCGGAGAACCCGGAGGAAAACCCCCTGAGGCACGGGGAGAACATGCAAACTCCACACACACATGGACGAGACGAGAATTGAACCCGGACCCTGGCGGTGTGAGGCGAACGTGCTAACCACTAAGCCACCGTGCCTCAGGGTCATTACTCAAAAACAAGATTATTTATCCATTACTGGTTCATTTATCAAGCGGGTGTTTTCTCTTCATCCTCCGCTAATGAAGATAGAGTAAGGAGTTCTGTAGAGAGTCGTTTCAATAAATTAGCAATCAGCACAACCTAAACTTTTGTCCTTACAGGCATTTCTTCCCCTTTTTTATAGTTTTGAAAGCAGTTCTTTTGCACTTTTACTTGAGTAAACTCTGGAGTTGATACTTCTACAGAAGTCTTTTATAAACCCCAGTATCTATGAGGTATGAATGTGAATAGCTTTGACACCAGTGATCATAATCCATACAAATTGGTGGGAATGGAAAGAATTTGTTTTGCGAGTGTGTAGGATTGGTTAGACAGACTCTTATGTCCGCATGCAGGATCGATCAACAAGATAAACCCACACTGTACACTCTACTACACAAGTGACACTACTGGTTGAGAGTGTCAATTTCAAAAAAGTGTCGAGACTTGCTGTATACTTATATATAAATATAAGTATTTTTTTCACCTCACAGCTCTCACAGTGTTCCTGTAACTTCTAGAACGTATCCTGGAATCCTTCTTTTAGAAATGTTTCAAGCATATTCGTGCCGGATCTCCACAGCGGCGACCTTTGAGCTTGTTCTTAATCTTCCAGTAGAGGGCGATGTCAGATGGAGAAGGGAAGGAAAGATCGTGTGACGATCATTATGCACAAGTTGCTGAATGGTTTGGATATTTGCTCTTTGTAGCTCAGGATGAAATTCTAATGGTAATGGTAATGTCAGTCACACCTTTAGTCTCAAAACTTTTTGATAACACCTCGTACACACACACACACACACACACACACACACACACACACACACACACACACACACACACACACGTATATTCTGTTACAATAACTCCAAACACACAGCATTAAGTTAACTACAAAACCACTTTATTGAAAAAGCAGATAGATCTCGTCTACAGTTAAATGATATGTCCCAACTTCTTATAACATTAAATAACTTTAAACTTTTTTTTCTCATGTTTAGATAAATAAATCTACTTTCCTTTTATTTATTTATGAAATAACTAAGGAATCGAAAAACATTGAATGATACAAAAAAAAAAAGCAGAAAAGGTGAGAGTTCTGAGAACTACACTTCGAGAAAAACAAAGCACCGGCTCAGTGCTGTGTCGGACTGAAGCGTGGGAAAAAACAAACAAAAAAGAATAGCTAACGGTGTTTATTTACAGGGACTCTACCTGTGTTCTATCAAATAGTAGTACATTATTTGTATTAAGACATCATGGAGAGGAAATTATATGCAGTTCCCGTAAAAAAAAAATTAAAGGACTCTTCTGGGAATGGTTTGAGGAGATATACACTGTATGGACAAAAGTTTGTGGACACCTGAACTTAAGACGGGTGACGATCTCCATTTGTGGAGATTTGTGTGTATTCAACTACAAGTCAGGTCCTGATGTAGGTGAGGTTTAGGAGGCGTGGGGTAGAGACAGCTAGGACTCAACGGCAAAAGAGTGGGCAAGATCTGATGAGGGGAAAATACTCATGTATGTGCAGAAGAATACACTTATTCACAGGGGACTCCTGCAAAATGATCTTTAAAACTGTGTAAAATCTTTAAAGTGTGTATTGTACTAATTTTGTATAAAACTAATTTTACTCTTCAGCTTTTGCTGTAAATATTGCTGGCTGAAGAGGGAAAGAATAACATAAATAAACATACATTTTTGTGGGAGGGGAAAAAAAATCCTTCCCGCACAGGTCTTTAGCTCGGGGTGCTGTCAGCATTTGTATTCATCCCATATAGGGTTGGGGCTCTTCCACCTTCCACTCGATCCCATATAAAGTATATCTTCATAGAGCTGACTTTTGTGCACAGTTCAAATGAAGGGAAAATGTCATGCTTTCACATACAAGACATTCTATACAATTTGTAGTAGCCATATGGCTAGAAAGTCAGGTGTCCATATATATATATATATATATATATATATATATATATATATATATATATATATATATTTGTCCTTAGAGTGTATCAGTGTAGTTAAAAAAATATTGTGTGCACTTACAGTAGGAATGATTCGAAATGATAACGTCGAGGACAGGATCAGTTTTAGCCTGTCTGTGTCCACTCAGTAGTGTCACAGCAGGACTCCTGTATGCATGTGACGGGCCAAACACACACGCACACACACACACACACACACAGACACACACACACACGCACACGCACACACACAACACACACACACCACACCCACACACACACACACACACACACACACAACCATGACAAGGAGAATTTGCTGGTTTGTCATCAGTTTACCATCATTGGTTCCATTTTAACACTCACACACACACACACACACATACCCGTACACACACACATACACACACCCGCACACGCAGACATACTCACACACACACTCTCTCTCTCTCTCTCTCTTTCAAGGCCAAGCAAACATTTACATTCAGAGTGGCCCTGCCACTGATGCATGCTGGGAATGTTCACATACACACATCCATCCTGTTAAGCTCAGGTGAAACCAGCACCTATTGAGCCTTTAGCAGTAAAAAAAAAAAAAGAAGAAGGAAAGAAAAAAAAAACTGTACACCAAATCCTTTCTTCTGTCACAACAGCTGCATCACATCTCCAGCGTGTATCCTCCCAGACAAACCCGTGCAGGGAAAACGTACAGCGTTCTGGAGTTCTAGTACCAGCTCGGAAACGATACTCCCTCCCCGGAACGTGTCCGGGAGAAAGAGCGAAATATAAAAAAAAAGACGACAAAGAAAAGCTCTACATTCGAGTAAAGAAAATGTCTCTGAATATCAATAGGGTTAAATATGATATGTTAAGGCGTATGTGCTTGTGTGCATTTTGAGAGTGTGGCTGCTTAAACCGCTGGCACACAAATGTAAAGTCTTGGTGTGTGTGTGTGTGTGTGTGTGTGTGTTTAGTGTGAGCACAGTGTAAGGATTTATATTCCTTACCACTCCCATATATCACATCCCGCACACTGTGTATGTATATGGATTACAAAACGGTGCATTAACGGTGCAACTTGAAGGCAATGAGTGAAACGACATCAGCAACAAACAGTTAAGTGCGAGATTTTTTTCGGCGAAAGGCCACTCGTGAGGCTTTTCCTTTTCTCGGAATGTAGCTGTATATGCTGGTTTTGTCCTTGGAATTGTCCGGGACCACAAAGATCAAGGGTTGAGTCTGTGACATCATTCCAGGGTGCAGCTGCAGAGGGACAGACAGCGTGAAAAAAGTGTGCTTCCTGTCTGTCTGTCTAGACCTCATTTCAGTGAAGGAGTCAATGATCGGAGCAGCAACAAACATCGCACACTTCGTGGCACTGTATTAAGTCTGTGTGTGTGTGTGTGTGTGTGTGTGTGTGTGTGTTTGTGTGTTCACAGCTCAGTAACGTGAAGTGGATAGCTGGTCGGTGGTTGAGAGGGACCCGAGGCTTTTAACCGGTGCAGGTGGCAGGCGTGGCACAGCAGGTGACCCTCCAAAGGGTAACAGCGGTGGCCCTCTTCATCAGTCAACTGAAGGCCGCAGTCCTGAAATTGCGCACACACACACACACGCGCGCGCACACACACACACACACGTGTTGAGATGTTGTCATAGCAATGATTTAAGTCCTTCAAGGCTCTATTTGATTCTATTCCCTTAACAGCCGAAGCCACATTTGTCGTATTCCTCTAAGAATTTTTATGGATTAATATATACACAACAACTTTTTAATCGTTTTTTTATTGCAATAAATATTATGATGCTTTTTAAGTTCCATGTGATAAAAAAAATCATAGCAAGTCATTTATTTATGAGACTAAAATTGAAATATCTTCAGAATAAACTCGAAATATTGTAGGAATAAAGTCAAAATAGCGAGAATAAAGGCGAAATTATTCAGCATAAAGTCGTAGCAATAGACAGACATGGCATTTAAACAAACAATGCCTTTATTTTCATAATTTTTACTTTATTTGTAGGATATTTTGACTTTATTCTTTTATTGCTCTGACTTTAAATAAAATTACATAATTTAGATTTTATACTCTAAATAGTTTGGCTTAATTTTATCTTGTAATCTTTAATTTGTAATTTGTTTAAGGTGGTACTAAAATGTTGCTGTAAAAAGTTTAACAAATTAAGTAATTTAAAACATTTATAAATGTATAAAGCATTTGTTTCTTCATACCTTTTACAGCAACTATACATATATATATATATATATATATATATATATATATATATATATATATATATATATATATATATATATATATATATATATATATATATATATATATATATGGAACTGGAGACTCCTTCTAAAAGTCACCTCAGAGAACACAGAATCTTTTCTTCTCTTCAAGTTTATGAGCAAAAGTTTACTTCAGAAACAATATCTTTATACATCGAAACACGTTAATAAACCATAAACCATGTACTTTGATCTATGGCCAACTGTCAGAGCATCTGTTACAGGAAATCAACACCTTACAGACCAATTCAATAGTGCTCTAAAATAATAAAAAAAAAATTATCCAAAACCTATAACTAGATTTCGGAGGGGACAAAACAGTCCTTCAACGACCCTTCATTCTAGTTACACTTGGTTATTTACAATAACTGTAGGCTTAGTGTTTTCAGAGGGAAGCAGGTCACCCACAGGCCTTTTTTATGCAAATCGAAATTGGAGCGAAGTAGCGACGTGTTATGACAAGCAGAAATTAAACTGTAGCTAAATCTTAAGTTTTGCCCCTGAGCACTCAAGAGATGTGTAGTATATAATATGGGTTCAGTGATAATCTAGAACTTCCTCGTTAATGCTAACAGCATTAACGAGGAAAAAAAATCCTACTATTTCTATATAATTTCAATATTAGATTTTTCCCTAGGAGACCCGAACCTAAAACACTCCACTAAAACATCTCCATCTCCATTTACATGGGTTGGAGTGGAAACTCTCCTGCTTTAGAGATCTAAACCGTATGAGATGAATGTGAAGACTGACAACACCTCACCCTACCTACATCAGTGTCTGACTTTAACACACACAAATCTCCGTAAACACACTCTGAAATCAAATGGAACATCTTCCCAGAAGAAGTGGAGGATGTTATTAATGAGGAGCACATGTGGAATATTCAAAGAACACATGCAAACACACACATCCTCTTCTCCTTACCTCACAGTGATAACACTCTACATGGTAGTCTTTATCCATGGACACGACCCGTATGGTCTCCTCTGAACCCTGAGAAAAAAAAACATCATCATACACACAAACATAGACACTCAGTGACTGAATAATGAGTAATGAAGCAGGAGTGTGTGATGAGTTACCTCAGCTGGGAGAATGGGCTGACCACACGATGCGCATTTCGGAGCAAAGACTCTGTAATAAGCAGAAAGATACATATATATATATATAAGTAGGGCTGTCAATTTTTTTTTTAATTCTGTTCCGGTTGCTTTCCATATAAACTGGTGATACGTTTAGGTTATACGGAAGCGCATTGCATTCACAAAATGCAAAATTCGCATTTTAATTACCGGTGGGAGTCTTAAATACAACCCCCCCCCTTCCCAAATAGGAAGAACGTTTGATATCGTGCGAGTCTGATCAGGATGAAGTGCTTGATAGTGAAGGAAAAGCACTTTACGTGTGATAATCTTTAACACAGTAGATGTTGTTCTCGACGTCGACGGTGAAGGGAACTCCGTCAAGTCCCTCCTTACACACCACACAGCGGAAACAACCCGGGTGGTAGGACTTTCCCAAAGCCTGGAGGATCTACACATACATGCACACACACACACACACACACACACACACACACACACACACAACACATGTACATACATTAAAACTCACAGCCTATAAAACTTTGCTGAAAAAAATGTCTTGCTACTGGTTCCTGAATTGAATTTGATTTGCCTAAAAATAAACTCAAGGATCCTCGCTGACATCGCAGTAACAAACTGTATGTGTTTATTTACTAAGTCACGGCTGTTAATTACACTTTCGAATGAAATGAGTCATCCGAATACTGAAATCATTAAAAATAGAAAGGGGAATAAAATAACCCAAAACAAAGAACGTACCATTTCCATGATGAGGTGTCCACACACAAAGCATTTCTCCGCTGTCTGCTGAAAGCCGGAATACTGAAATACAAACATGTTTTACATGTTTTAAATACAAACACACCATAATTAATAGCACAGATCAAACGGTAACATCAACAATTTTTTTTAATCGATTCCATGTATTTTTTTTTTCTAAATCTGCTGATTTCTTGGCGATAGTTGATCCACACCGATAGTTTTTCCAGGTTTGCTGAAAAATGTTCATTGTCATTGTCAAGTATGTGAGCGCCCTCTAGAGGTGAATCACTGATGCCATGTCAAGTTACTTTTTTCATTCATTTTAGATGAATTATTTTTTCCAGTTTCAATGCAATAATTTATTTCAACATTTATTCATATAATTAATATCTTATTCATCTTTATTTTATTTAACAAATTCTCACAATTCAGTCCTATTTTCTTTTTGCAAAAAAGCTCTGTACCATTTTACATGGAGTGATACCAGATTTTAGTGTAGCTTGTTAGACTGTCACAACTGCATCAGGAAACCTTTTGACATTTTTTTTCCCCATTATTTTTATTATTTTAATAATTATGTCTAGAATCATGCTTTTAAAACTGCCATAAATTAAGGAAGCTTTTAATACTGGGAGCTTTTAAAACTCCCATTAATAATAATGTCTAGAATAATGCTTTTAAAACTCCCATAAATGAAGTCCCATGGCTTTTATTGGACTTTTAGACAAAACTACACAAGAGACACTAACACACAGGATATTACATATAGTGTGTTTGAGCACACAACATTTAGTGTCACAACACAACAAAAATGGCAAGTTTAAGTCGAAAGAATTCTTTCCAAAACGTGTGCCTCCAACTTTGTAGCAAGATTTACAGATGGTTAGAAAAGTCAGGTGTCCCAATACTTTTGTCCATAAAGAGTACCCATTGCGTCTCAAGCTACAGGGGGAGCTGCAGATCCCTGATGCACTACAGGAAGGAGTTAAATCGTTGTGAACAGTAGGGGGGCAAAGCATGAGGAAGGTCTCTGGTATGCTTCATGTTCATGACTCATACAAATCCATAGGCTACTACATAAACTCTCTAAAAAGACCCTCTGTGTAAATTCTTCTCTACGTTCAGAAGTAGAATAATTGTAACAAGAATTGCATAACTGTACAATTATATAGAGCTCTGAATAAGCAAATAACATTTACATGGGGACTGACTTTCCTCACTCCACCATTAATGTTCAATTCATATTCATGAACAAGAATATAAATTGTTTCTTTACACTTGAACGTGAAGCGCTAACACAAAACCAACCATATTTATTTATTTATTTATTCCCCAGACATGTTTTAAAAATTCTGTTTTTGTCCTTGGCAAGGCAAGTCTTCGCTTCATGAATTAGAAAGGAGAAAGCATGAAAAATAAAAAAAGATCTGTCGATGTCTGCGCAGTTTTTCTTTTCCCAGCTAAAAATAAACACAAATACATAAGCTAACAGAGACGGCGTGTATAACCGTGTTGTGTTTCAGCTCGGATACATGGTTTTTATTCAATGAAAAATTTGTTGAAAATTAAAAAAATAATAATTGCACTACCTTTATTTGATAGTAAATCAGTACCAGATTTAAACATAAACCTGACATTAGATGGGAAAATAATATAATAAAATAAAATAAATTGTATATACAATACAATAAAATAATTGTATTTGTTTTTTAAATATTGAAGTATTCTAGGTCAATAACACTTCAACGATTAGTACATAATACATAAACAGGCATTGATTTTCAGTAGTGCTGGGCAATATTACAATATTATATCAGTATTTTATTTGTATTTTAATATTAATATACAGTTTTGTATATATCATAGGACAATTGAAGCGATGTATTTTATAAAGACAGAACGGTGATCTATAGCATATTTATTAAATTTTATTTTGACTCATTGTTCTTAGTCAGGACGTTTATGTGTAGATTGTGTGTACTGACAAAAAAAAAAAAAAAAAAAAAAAAAAACTACATATGCATATCCGGGTTCCTTTGTTGTTCGGGTGGACGTTTTCAAAGCAACAGGTTGCAAATGTCTTAAGGAAGGAAATGACCTCGAAAGTGACCATCTGCCTGCCCTGTGGCTGACAGGGGAAAAACTCTGGACCGGAATCTAGACTGTTCAAGCTTTGTGAAAACAGCGTATCCTATTGTTTGATCCCGATTGTGTATTGTTCAGAGGTATTCCATCGCTGCCATGAAGCCTAATATGATAAAAAACTAATGGGTTATTACATTTAGATGCTACTGGAGATGGAGGATGGGTGGGTCAATGGGATTATGTTGTGTATGGAGCAGGTGGGCTTTATGACAAGCGGGTCAATACCAGGAAATCCCCCTCCACCACCTTATACCCCTTGGGTGGACCATCTGTCAACACTCCCAGTGTGAGGGCCAATTATCTTAGAAATCAATTTGAGAAAGAGGAAGAAACACACCAATGACGTATAGAGTAGAGATTTATTAACAGGGAGGTTCATTTTGCTCTCGGGTGCACTGATCTACACTATCATCTCACAGCTCCAGGAACTCCAATCAATCAATCCTGAGCTTGTCTTTCTAGATAAAGTTTGGCAATGTCTTAAGGTTCCCTGGTTTCCTAAAACATCGCACAAACAGATCATTCGGTCCCTATTTCCACCAGGGAATATTTTCTAACAACTTCCATCAGTTAAAGAAAACATTAAGATGTTTTAAAAATATTAAATATAAATAAAAAATTACAATCTGTAACGATTTAAAAAAAATATTTAATGGAAATCTAAACATGCTGTTTAACGACTGGCCACGTTTAAATCCTGCACATTATTTTTAAGCACTTAAGTGTTAAACGTACCAAAGAGGTGTGGCTTAATCTTTTCTTTGTGTGATGAATTTAAATTGAGGGATATTTCTAGTTCTCTCTTTTATATTTTAAATCTCAGAGAATAAAAAAAAAATTTACCTAAAAATGGTACAAACATTCTACTACGCTCATGGTACTAAAAAAAAAAAGAAAACATAAAAAAAACACACAAGTGTCCCTTAACAATGAGAGTCATTAATGGTATTTTATGCTAATTTCTGTACACTTTAAAAGCAAAACTAATAGCTGTATAATCTATTGTATGAGATATACCACATTTACAACTAAATCTTTACAATGTACCAGATTGATCATGGTTGTTGGAAAACATTATTAGTATTGCTATTTTACGGTTTGTGCAGAAGTTCACAGCAGTGGGATCTCGACCGCATAACACAACACTCCCTCCCTCCCTCCCTGTCAGAGTAATATCTCAGGATCGAAGAGAATATGCTCAGAACCCATATTATTGCCCTTAGGAAAAAAAAAATAAATACTGACAATTTTTCTCATGCAAGGACCAGAGTTTATCTACTAAGAATGGCTCTCTCTCACTCATCCCTCCATCTCTTTCTGTAATTGTGTATTTTGGGGGAGGATAATTAGTCCCTATTGGGATATGGGGGGGGGGGTGGATGGGACTAAACTGGTCAGGGGAAGGATTTCTATTCTGGCCAGTCACAACATCTGTTCTCCCATGAGGGTTAAAGAATGTGCAAAATGCACTTTATGCTTCTTATCTGCTTATCCATCCATCCTTTAGTCCTTCTTATCTGTGCCTCTATCTGTCCAGCCCAGGATCTATCCCTTTACCCCATCTCTTGTTTTCTCAGTGTTAGGATGTTTAAACTCGAGTCACACATCCAGTTAGAAATCAGTTTTAGTATAGCGCCAACAGAAATCCAGAAACAGATTTAAACCCGTAACAGAGGCAACAGTGATGATGAAAGACTTCCTGAGGCAAAAATTATTTTAAACCATGTTCTGGGGTGTCCTTTTTACTCATCAATCCCAGTTAAAGGAGGTATGCCGTATGTGCCTGTCATTCTGAAGCAAGCAGGTGTGGCCTAGATGACTGTCAATCCCAGCAAAGATGGTGTAGCTTATAAACCTGTAAGTCCCAGTTAAGGAGGCATGACCTACGTACCTGATGATGTTTGTAGAAAATTTGTGGAATAAATGCCTGTCAATCTCTGTAAATGAGGTGTGCCTTATGTGCCTGTCAATCTGAAGAAATATGGACTTAGCCTAGATGCCTTGCAAAACCCATTAAAGAAGATGTGCCTTATGTGCCTCTAAGTCCCAGTTAAGAGTGTGGCCTATATACCCAATGATCCCTACAAAGAAGTTTTGGCCTATATACCTAATACCTAATATACCTATATCCCTGTAAACAAAGTATCATATGTATCTGTCAATCACAACTAAGAGGGTGTGGCTTATGTGCTTGCCAATTGTAGCAAAGGAGGTGAGGCTTATATTCCTGTAAATCCCAATGAAGGTCTGGGCTATGTACCTGTAGATTCTGGATAAAAAGGTGTTGCATATACACCTGTTAATCACAGCAAAGGGGTGTGGCTTATGTGTCTGACACTTTGAGCAAAGGAGATATAAAAGGTTATATGTCTGTAGACTCAAGTAAAGGTGGTGTGGTGTATGTACCTGTCAATCTCAGTAAAGAAAGATGTGTGTTATGTGTTTGTTAATCCCAGAAAAGGAGTTTTGCCATATGTGCCAGTCAATTCCAGTAAAAGAGGTGTGGCATATGTGCCCGTCAATTCCAGTAAAGGAGTTCTGTCATATGTGCCAATAGAGCTTCATAATGAAGGTGTGGCCTATATGCCACTCAATTCCACTAGGGGGTGTGGCCTATGTGAATGTCAGAACTGATTAAGGAGGTGTGGCCTTTCACACCTCAAAGATAACTAAATTGCACAGATCTGAATCATCTTCAAATCCTAAAATTGTGATAATCTCAAACAGCACCGTCGCCCCCGCCCCCTGCCCCCCCCCCCCCCCCCCCCCCCCCCCCCCCCCCCCCCCCCCCCCGTAACCTACCCAGCTGTTGAACAGAGATTTTTATACACTTACCAGAAAGTCCTCCTCGCAGTAGACTTTTCCATTCACATTGTAGAATGCTTTTCCTCTCAGTCTCCTCCCTGAAGAAAGAAAAACACGGCATGAGATGAGCCACAGCCATAAACAAACCTCACTTCACCAACCGGAGTCATAATAACCCACCCACAAGATGTCTCGCTTCTTCTTCTTCTTCTCCAACGCACAACTAACAGACATGACATGGTCTAATTAAAGTCTCACTGAGGGAAAATGTTATGTCTCGATCTAATGTATGAGACATGTTAGTCTTTAAAAGCAGACCACAAGTTTGGGAAATAAAGAGGCGGAGAATTAAAGAGAGGACCTTGAGTTCCTCCAAGTAACGGCTTAGACCCCTGCAGACATTTTCCCACAGCATGTAGACAGATGATGTACAACTGGGTAGAATTTGTAGGAAAAGTTGTAAGCAGGGCTCATATTGTGTTTTAGATTAGATCAGATTAGATTCAACTTTGTTGTCAATGCACATGTGGGTACAAGGCAATGAAATACAGTTAGCATCCAACCAGAGTCCACTGTGCAATCATTAGTATATATAGTCAGTATAGAGCAATAAATAATTTGCATATATACAATATATAGAAAAAATATGATATCCTGAATATACAAACAGTATAACAGGGGGAGGTAATACCGTCAGTGTAAATGAGCAGTGAGAAGTATATGCAATATGTAGAATATATGATCATTTGCATATGTAAACAGGGTAACGGTGTATACAGGGGGAGTTTGTTGTACTATATCCCAAAGACACTTCATTTTCAAAATGGGATGGGGAGAAAGTGATACATAATGATAATTTTTATACAAAGGAATATTCATTCACTCATCTTCTAACGTTTTATCTGACTTCTCTGGTCGCGGAGGAACCTTTGCCTATCTTGGGGCATGAAGGCAGGATACACCCTGTATGGGATGCCAACCCATCACAGGGCGCACACACACAAACACACACTCACTCACACTCATATTCACACAATAGGGACAATTTTCCAAGGTGGCAATCAGCCTACGTGAATGTTTTTGGACCTGGGGGATCGGAGAACTCCTGGGGAAAACAAACCCTGAGGCACGGAGAGGACATGCAAACTCCCAACATACATGGCGGAGGCGAGAATTGAACCCTCAATCCTGGAGGTGTGAGGCCAATATGCTAACCATTAATCCACCACAAAGGAATATTATTCTGGTTAAATAATAATGCTCAGGTAATAATGCTCACATACAGGGTAGGGTGTAGCTCAGTGGTTTAAGTCGCTGGCCTACTGATCGGAAGGTCGGGGGTTTGAGCCCCGCGATCTCCACGTCGACCCTTGGGTGCTTAAGCAAGGCCCTTAACCTTCTGTGCTCAATGTAACATGGCTGACCCTGCACTCACTTCCAACACAAGCTGGGATATATTCGAAGAAAAAAATTTCCTTCACAGGCTCAATAAAGTATTAAAAAACAAAAAAACATCATAAGGCAGAATATTCAGGCTTTTCATTCACATTCGCATGACAGCCAAGCAGGATCACTGGGATGCTGATAAATATTAAATGACCCTAGTTGACATCTTTGCAGCTCAGTAATTGGGCCTCTGGGCGAGCAGCACATGCGACTGCCTAGAACACTGGATCACTATTTAGCTTGCTAGCGAATATTTAATCTGCACGCCGGGTTTTTAAATGCCTCGGTGATTTTGTCTGCCAACTTGTTGCATAACCATGCTTTTGTGTGCCAGTAATAAGTGTAGTATAATTCTAGTGAGGAAACGAGGGTTGTTTTCAAGGCCGACACAATGTCACACGACAGTGCAATGTTATACGCAACGGCATCCTGTACATAATTCAGAAACGCTATTTTACGACACAAAACACACCGCTGCATTATACGGTATTTTAATGCGCAGTCTCGATCAAAACCCGTGTACTGGATCGGCTTTCGAGATTTCTTGGCATGCGTGCACCTGATTCAGCTTGTGAAGGTCTTGGTAATTATCTGGCAAGTTCAATCAGGTGTGCAAGGCAAGAAGAGTATAAAAGCCCCACTGGAGTGTGGATGTGCCTCTGGGTCTCGGAGTTGAATGCGGTTCAACGGTGACGTGAGTGACAGAAATTTTGTTTCCATGCCAATAACACATGCCGCTGCTATTTTCACTCTGTAGAGCGAAACTTTTCTTTTTTTGCGATCACTCATGGAGAGAGAGCAGTCTGAACGCGACTAATCCTCGCACTATGAGAGAAAGCGTTTGTTGTGATTGTGTCAACTGTGCAATTAAAAGCATTAAAATTCATTGTGTTATGTAAATAAATGTGTTGGCAATTAACTCGGGGCACAAATTGGACAATTAGTTCACAGCGCATGAGTCTGACAATTAGACCAGACTGGAGCTAATGCACGAATCTGCTGCACATTTAAATGCAGAGGAACAATATGAAACTGAACTGCACACATACTAATGAGCTTTACATCTACCTTATCTTTATATGATACAGATAACAACAATTCATGATATCAACTGTACAGGATTGCAGATAAGAGTTTTTTTTCCTCACTGGCCTTCTGCCCAAAAGCAGTAACTTGGTGTGAGGCTAGAAGCAGAAATATGATTAATATCAGCTAAATAGCATATGTAAATGTATATGTGGTATGTGTGTGTATATATATATATATATATATATATATATATATATATATATATATATATATATATATATATATACATACACATACATATACATACACACAGTGTTGGAGAGTAACTAGTTACATGTAATAGCGTTAAGTAATTTAATTACAAAATTATTAAATTACAGTTAATGAATTAAATGACAGTGAAAATGTTTAGAAACTGGGTTACATCTGAACAATTTCATGTAAAATCAAGTGCTTTAGACGACGGCATGATTTTCAGCTGAAATGTGATTTTGATTTGAATGTTGACAATCTGCTGCACTTTCATTTTGAAAAATAGAACCTATTTTTTTTTCGAGGGTTTGAAACTTTTTTCTTAGGACATTAACTTAAAGTGCCACCTAGTGGCCAAATGAATGTAATTAAAAAGTCATCAAATGTAATCAGTTACTTGACTTTTATAAAGTAATTAAAGTTACACTACTTATTAGATTATAATTCTTATATTACTAAGCATCAGAAAAAACTAATTTTGACGTCAACTGTTACGTACTTAACATATTTCCTGTTAAACTTTGCAACAACTTCCTGATCCCGTCATCATAGCAGTGATTTCAATACGTCCTTCTTTTGTGCTAACCAATATATAAACCGAGTATGAAAAAAAAACATCTGGAGTATATTTTGCTGTAAGACTTTGGCCACAAATAGTTAAAAGGAGCTACATCATTCATTTATAAAATCAACAGCACGAGTCTGTATAGAAGACTATACACTATATACAAGACAGTATATAGTGTTTGATGAGTGACGTCACCTCATAACACAAAACACACACTTCTCCTTGAAGCACAAACATGTATTCACTTTCCCATCCTTCTTGGAAGTGCCTTCCATCTGCATTAATATTTCACTTCCTGGACATTTTGGGATATAAATTTCTCAATTGTTGGAAAAATTGCCCTCAGTAAACACCGATGTGGGATACGCTGCACTCTAGTGGTGGGATGCCGTAACTTAGAGGTTAACACAGTCGCATGCATTGTGGGCGTTTATTGTCAATGCACGCTTTGCGCAGCATCGTATAATTTTAAAACAATCATACACCTTGCAGGCCACAGAAAATGATGTGGTGGGTCGCAGTTTGATCCGTGTGCTTTAGATAAAGATTCATTATCTTATGGCAACACTAATAGGACAAAACTGGATTATGCAATCGGGGTGCTCTAAATTGTGCTCAAAAATATAATTAAAAATAAATAACTAAAAATAATTAAATAAAAAATTTCTAATGAACAAGAATGCTTGGTGAATTGAATGAAAAAGGGACGGGTATGTGGATCATACTACACACACACACACACACACACACACACACACACACACACACACACACGCAGACACATACACACACACACACACACACACAGAAGGAGTCTGTAAATCAGTCAGATTGTTCTGCATTTAACTCTTCATGCCAAGCTAGTCTTTTAGTTCCTGGGGTTTGTGGGTGAGACCCATCACTTTTCTTTCAAACCCCAAAATTTATGCCTTCGCCCCATTCAAACTGAATCCCAGCACACGCACACACACATACACACACACACACACACCAGCCAGACACCAGCTCTGAGTTTACTAACAGAGGCCGTGATTAATTCCCATAAATGAGGGCTCTAATGGGCGCAGGCTTACAGAGCGGGTGTTGTTTGAAAGCCTCTGTTTGCTGCCAGCTGCAGAGAATCCAGATTGAGGCACAACAAAACACTGCTAACACACACAGACACACACACACACACACACACACACACACACACACACACACACACACACTGTAGTGGGGACAGGATTGATAGATAGCGTGCGAAAAAACATTTCTGAACTCGACACTTCTGAGGATCAGTCCCGTGCTGAACAATAAAACGTGTTGAAAGGCAGGAAGGCGACTGTACGGACGAACTGAAAAATATACGTGACCGGGTACAGGAGCACGACTGCACCACGCTGACAGGTGGGCTAATACGTAAAGATGCAAAGGGGCGATGGAGAGAGAGACACACACAAGAAAAAAAATGCAAAGTGAGCGAGTGAGTAAATGGGGACATTCTTTCGGTCTGAGGTCACTGGCTGGTCCCATTCACCCCCTTCTCTCCTCCACCCCACCGAGAGACAGCGAGAGAGACAGACGGGGAGGATGGGAGGGGGATGGTGAAAGCCTGATTCTTTTACAACTCCCTGCAGTCTTTGTCAATAACCTACGTCCATCGTCTCCCCTAAACTCCTCTTTTTCCCCCACTTTTACTCGACTACGTACATTCTTTATTAAATACTGCTATATACAATTATAAAATCTACATCCGCAATTCTATAAATCAGATAAACTTTAAAATGGCACTTTTTTAGTTGTCTAACACATCCATATTATCATTTTTAATAGTTTAATAGTTGAAAAATGCTCACATCCCTGAACTGTGCAAATAAAGTAAGAGCCATTTACGTCATTTACGAATCATTAAGTAGCTTACCGTTTATTTACTTTGGAACATCTACAAAACACACTCATTGTTGATAGTGCAAAATCATTTGGGGAGCAATCTCAAAGATAAATATACGTCCTCAATAGCAATAATGTAGAAATGGATAAAGAAGAAATCCCTTATGAAATGTCCCTTATGCAATACTGCTACTTCATATAACGCTAACTTAGGTAAGATAACTTCTACCCTCTCAGAGTTTTATCCTGGGGCCAATTCCAATTACACTGGGCAAATGGTGAATACACCCTGAGTGGGAGATTATTCAATCTCAGGACTCTATTTACATTTACATTTATGGCATTTGGCAGACACCCTTTATCCAGAGCCACTTAACATTTATATCGTTAAAATAACTGGGGTTAAGCGCCTTTGTGTGACCATCAGATCCAAAGCCCAATGCCTTAAACACAAATCTACCAATTCCACACCACACACGACTAGAAAGTACCCCTAACTTTGGAGCTCTAAGCTACCAATAATTATGCTCCTGATAGATTACATTTTACATTTTAATGGTTGATGGTGCGTGTATATATATATATATATATATAGATATATATATATATATATATATATATATATATATATATGTGTGTATAAAAGGATATAATATACTATATGTACAATCCTGTAGCATAATATCTTGTACTGTTTAAAGTATACCTCTACATCTCTACATGCAACTTTTCTTTCCAGAGCTGGTACTTGACAGCATAGTATTAGCTATTTTTTCATACATGATAACTTGAAACATTCTGAAAAGAAAAACACAGTATAGCCTGAGGCATATAGAGTCTATGCAGTGTCTTTGTAGTAATTTCAACAGATTTCATACAATGTTGTCAGGAAAGACACATACTATAACCCTTGTCTCTCACCCAAACCTTTTTTTGGGGGTTGCAAGAATTGTTCAAATAAGAACACAATAAATTCTAAAGAACAAGAATACAATTTAAAATATAGAATATTTCAGAACACTTCACTAAAAACTCAAACATTGCAGTTCTCATACTTTGCTCACACTGTAAAAAAAGAAGCTTAAATTACTTTAAAGTTATGCTAGTTATTAAAAGACTAGTCAAGTATTTAAGCAGCTCTAAATATAATTACTGTTTGACGCATTCGTTTCATTGTAATCAATACACTGATGGGCTGAAGGTAACACTAGTGTCTTTTCATATAAACCGAGTTGATTAAGCAACAAATCTTGTGACAGAAATGACAATAGGAACATCATAGCCGTAGTAAACCATAATACTTTGGATACTTAAGTAAATTTTGAGTGCAATTAATTTTGCTCATTTACTCAACTGAAAGATGGGAGAATAATTTACAGAGTGGATCTTTAGCTTAAGTACTTGTCCACCTTATTCACCACTGAAATACAATTCTATTTCAAATAAAGAGCTTTACACAGAAACTGCCTGGCTTACGAACAAACACCTTTTCGTCAAAGTAAAATTTCTTCAGGTTACAAAAAAAAACTCATCCCTAGCTAGTCAAAGAGCTTTACCAACGTAGAGCGTAGGGAATGAGTCTATTCGACACGAAACGTTGATCTCCTGAGCGACTATACCACGCCCTCATCCAGACAGTATGACAGTAAACTACCATTTTTATAAATTATATCTTGCGAACACAGTTAGGAGACATGCGTCGTCAAGAGCGAATGCCAGTAGCAAATTACAAACAAATTCACACTTCTTGGAATGTAACTCGTTCGTAAGGTGGGGAGCGTGTGTATATGTAAACTTTATATACACAACAAACACTTTAAGCTTACCTTGGATGATTAAAAACTCTAGGCTGCAATGCCTCACTAATACATATATAATTACTGGAGGTTTACTAATGATAAGTTGATAAGTAACAATAGTTTCTAGGCTACTTTTTATAAACGTTCTATTCAAGCAATACATTATAACAAACTGGTCAGTTAATGTGGCCATTTGGAGCTAAACCATTTATCCATTTATTTATTTACAAGTGAGGGTTAAGGGCCTCGCTCAAGGGCCCACTAGTGGCTGCTTGGTGGTGGTGGGATTTGAACCTGTGATCTTACATTTACAGCATTTAGAAGACGCCCTTATACAGAGTGATCTTCCAGTCTAGCGGTCAATGCCATAACCTCTGAGCTACCACCTAAAAGATGCATATATGTTACTCAAACACAAGGAGGCAGATTTATGGTGGAGGTAATGTGGACCTTGAATTTTGTGTGTTTACATGTTGGACTCCTGTTGAGCTGCTAACCCTAACAAAACACACACACACACACACACACACACACACACACACACACACACACACACACACACACACACACACACACACACACACATACACACACACCAGAAAAACAATTGGCATCGCCGTTAAATTTCATGTATCACACATGACAGAACTCGAACCCGGTACAGCTTCAACTGCACACCAGTCATCTTATTCTGCTTTAATAGAGGGCTTTTGTGTGTGTGTGTTTGCCACTAAATACGTTCGATCGCTGAGCTATGAGCCTGTAGTTAATCCGCGGATGGCCGTATCCCTCTTGTGAAGTTTATATATTGATTCTTTCAGGTTACGATGTTAAACACATCTCCCTATAAAATCCCTTCTCTCTGCTCTGGATCTGTAACGGCTGTAAAGCTCGATGTAAAATGTGCACTCGGGCTCGTGTGTTGACGCATAAGAGACACTCCAAAGAGATTTCTTTTTCTTCAGTGTGTCTCTCTCAGCCTTCTCCTGTGCCATATCGCAAGTACACACCAAGCCAAGCATCACACAGGCAGACGTTTGTGGGAAGAATTCCCGAGGATGCTTTATTCCCACCGATGAGTTGTTCGGAAGACAGCACGAGAATGTTCACAGACGGAAACATGTCAATAATACAAGCTGAAGCTGGCAGAACGAGAAAGAAATCCCAAGGTGAGATTTGAATCTGTGAAACCTACTTCTTTACCTCCACTTTACCTGCCTACAGAGGAATTTCAGTTTTCATCCTCAGATATAATGCGAGTGAACCCGATAAAATAGGTGAAGAAAACATTTTAACCTGTTAACTGACATAAAAACATGACGAAATAATTACGACGATTGGAAACTGCAACAAGTCAACATGATTGATTTTCTTGAAATTTTCTTGAAATTTTATACATGAAAGTGAAGAAAAGGTTATAGGAAACATTGCATCATAAAAAGTGCAGAGAGCATTGTAGCATAGAACATGAGGAAAAATGATTTAACATAGCAAGTGAAAAGAATGTTAATGGAAAGTGAAAATGTTAAATACACTATAGATTGAAAAGAAATTTTATTTCTATCTTACTTTTAAGTTTTAGCCTTACGCAAAAATATTTTATGACATTTATTATTATTATTTTTGCATCACGAGAACATTGTAACAACATTGGAGGAAACATTAAAGCAATGAAAACGAGGAGAACCCAGTAGCATATAAAATTTAGTCGCATAGGAAGTGAAGAAAATGTGGCAAACTTAGTGAAGAAAATGTGTAATGTGTGTTTGCAGCATGCTAGCTGAAGAAAATACTTTAAAGAAAATCAATCATCCTAGTTACAAAAAACTTGCAGCGTAGCAGGTGAAGAAAAGCAATGAAAATGAGAGCATTGTAGCATAGAAAATATTGTAGCATAGAAAGTGAAGAAAATGTAGGAAACGCTGAAGCACTGAACTGAAAATATATACAATATTGTAGCATAGACAGGGAAGAAAGCATGGAACACTTTGTAACATACAGTGAAGGCAAAAATTCAAGTAAAATTTCAAGAAAAAAAAATTAATAATAAAAAAACAACAGAAAATAAAGAAATGTCATGCTAGATGAAGAAAATATTTTAAAGAAAATCAATTGTGCTAGTTACAGAAAACCTGCAGCGTAGCAGATGTAGAAAACATTATAGCATAGAAAGTGAAGAGAAAATTCTAGGAAATGTAGCAATGAAAATGAGGAGAACATTGCAGCATAGAAAATATAGTAGCATAGAAAGTGAAGAAAACATGACTAACCTTGTGACATACAGAGTGAAGAAAACGTGTAAAAAAAAACAACAGAAAATAAAGAAATGTTTGCAGCATGCAAGCTGAAGAAAACATTTAAGACAAATCAAGTTTACTAGTTACAGAAAACATATAGCGTAGCAGGTATAGAAAACATTATAGCATAGAATGTGACGAGAACATTCTAGAAAATGGTGAAGCAATGAAAATGAGAAGAACATTGTAGCATAAAAAATATTGTAGCATGGAAAGTGAAGAAAACGTGACAAACTTCGTGACATACAGAGTGAAGAAAACATTATAAAAAAATGTATAGAAAATGAAGAAAAGTTTGCAGCATGCTAGCTAAGGAAAACATGAAAGAAAATCAGGCATGCTAGTTACAGAAAACGTGCAGATTAGCAGGTGTAGAAATTGTACACAGAATGTGAAGAGAACGTTGTAGGAAACGTTGAAGCAATGAACATAAGGAGAACAATGTAGCATAGAAAATATAGTCACATAGGAAAGAAAACGTGACAAACTTTGTGACAGAGTGAAGAAAACGTGGAAAAAAGAAAAGAAAAGTTTGCGGCATGCTAGCTGAAGAAAACATTTTAAAATAGAAGGGCAAGAAAATCAAGTGTGCTAGGTGCAGAAAACTTGCAGCGTAGCAGGTGAAGAAAACACTGTAGCACGGAAAGTAAAGAAGATTGCTGACGGCAAAAACAAAAAGCAAAACAAAACAAGAGAAGGTAAAGAACACCTTATGCTATGTGTAGAAAAAAAACATTTTGCATTTAATAATTGAGTTTTCAAGTTAAGAAAAACTTTGTTCTTCTTGTTTTTAATTTCCCTAATCATTTTTAATGCAGCTATTTGTACGTAATATGACTGTTTGCCTCAGACAGAATGTTACCATTTCATTGATCTCTTTAGTTTGGTCTATTTTGGTGTAACGGATACAGAATATAGTGCAGGATCTGAGGTTTCAGGTATTGCTATTGTACTTGAACAATAAACCATGTTTCTGGAAGTCTTGCACAGTTTCCTAGTTATAATTCCTGGTTTCTCTCAGACAGTTATTTCCTTTGGACGTTTAGCCTCCTCCGAGTTTGACCAGCTACTGTTTTGACCCCCTGCTGTGTAGGATGCAAATAAAAGGTGTGAAACCAAGGTCCTTCAGTTTTTCTTTTACGCCCTTTTTTCTCCTTAAAGTCTTATTTATGTACGACTCGTTTCTTTGTATATCAACAGATGCGAACATCAAACCCGGTGTGATTAGAAAGGAATCTCCACCCACGTGTGCGCTCGTGCAATCTCACCTAGGTTTGGCTCGGGTGCTGCGTAACACTGCTTATATCTACTACTGGAACAAACAAACAAACAAAAAGCCTGCTTTTTGCTTATTCAGAAAAAAAATCCACAGAGCTGCCTTTTATTTTCCCAAAGCAGTGAGAGAAAACATGTTCGCTGTAATTCTGCCCTTCCTGTGTGCACCCCCATTCTCTCACACACACACACACACACACACACACACACACACACACACACACACGTATGCACAGATTGGAGAGAACAAGCGGGTCCTTATTACCTGCAGATGGGCACAGTGCATGATGGGATGCGGAGGTGATGACTCACTGGCTGTGTTTTATTCGTGAGGGGGAATTCTAGACTTTGGTAGTGAGCGTGTGTAGGCCTGCTAGTTCATAGACTCACTCTCTCTCACACACACACACACACACACACACACACACACACACACACACACATATATATATATATACACACACACACACATACACGTTCCAGGTCAACGTGATGCCAAACACAAGTACGCGGATGTGCATGAAATGCCTAGCGCATTTAACCTCCGGTCACCCACAGGAAGCTCTAATCTGAACATGCTGTCATCTCTGACACTATAATGTACTTGATAACAAGTCGAGAGAATGAACTAAAAGAAGGGGGGGAAAGAGTGGAAATGGTTAAGAAGAGATAGGAAGAGGGGCAAAATGAAAAATAGAAAAAGAAGAGCAGATGGGATGGAAAAGGAAGATACAAGTCAGAAATGCACAAGAGAAGAGGAGAGGAAGGGAAGAAACAGAGGAGAAGACAGGAAAAAGAAAAAGAGAGAAGACAAGAAAAGAGAAGAAAGGATGGGAGAAAGAAGAGTAGAAGAGAAGAATAGAATGAGGGAAAAGCAGAGATAAAAGGAAAAGGGTTAGAAACACAAAAAAGTAGAGTAAAGAAAACAAAGAAAGAAAATGAGAAGAAAAGATGTGTGTCTGTGTATGCTACAGTGGAAGTGTATTGTTTGTTCCTGGATTTTGTTGTATGTGCATGGTAATATTTAAATGTGTACATGCCAAACATGTGTGTGTGTGTGTGTGTGTGTGTGTGTGTGTGTCTAAGGCCAGTTCCGGAGGGTGGGAGGGAATTCCTGGATATTTGATGAGAAAAGGTTGCAGCTGTGGGACAGAGCCAAGAGCACAGAGCAATTATACAGAGCCCAGCTCCTGTACAAAATGACCGTGAGGACACTCACACACACACACACACACACACACACACACACACACCCACACACTATCTATCTATCTATCTCGTTACCAATTACAAAAACAAAAGTCACCTTCTGTAATGAAGATGTTGTACACATAACCAAAAATGTCTAACACACATGCACACAAGTTCCCGCTGTGTACATAAAAAGACACAAACAAAAAACACAGCCTGAGGTTCAGAAACACATGAAACAATTGCATCTAAAACTAGAGGAAAATGGAGGAAACAGTTGCAATTATTATTAAATTTGAATTCTACAATCTGTTTGCTTAACAAACTCAATTATTAAGATTTATACACATTCCAAGTGCTCATGTAATGGGATTCCAGAGGTGCCAGATGTTTATTCCTTGCTAATACGCTGGAAATGTGAAAATCACAATAGACAAGATACATAACGGTTTGTGATCCTGCATCTGCTGTGTGTCCGAATGATTAAGATGAATGATTAAGGGCTTTTAACAGGCAGATTTAGATATTGGACAAAGGTCTGTGGACACCTGACCGTAAGATTAGGTGCTTTTTTTTAACATCCTGGTCCACATTTGTCATTGTGATGCTGGAACACTCACATCTCCAAGTAAAAGTGAAGGGAATTTATCATGCTCTAGCATTCAAAGACCTCCGAGATGACTTTCTGCCATGTGTGGTAATGGTTTTAGAAAAAAACAAAAACAAAACGTGTATGGATTGAAAAGTCAGGCGTTCTTACTTTTGTGCAGATAAATGGATATTTGAATTTGTTTTGATCGGTTCATTCATCTCGGAAAACAATTCAATTTGGTCTGTGACCAACGATGCTGCAATCAAGGATTGTTCTGACATACAGAAAGCCAGCATGAGGTGAAAGTAATGTAAACGGTGGAACGAAAGAAAGCAAGCAAGAAGAAAGAAAGGAAGGAAGAAAGCAGGAAAGAAAGAAAGAAAGAAATCAAGCAAGAAAGAAAGGAAGCAAGAAAGGAAAAGAGCAAGCAAGCAAGAAAGCAAACAAGACAGAAAGAAAGAAAGAAAGAAAGCAAGAAAGAAAGGGAGCAGGAAAGAAAGAGTCTGTTATAATTCTCTAAAAATTGTAAAAGACAGACATCAAGAAAAGAAGAAAGAAACCAGAAAGTTAGCAGAAAGCAAATGCAATTTTCATTTTATGATCTATGAACGATCTTTCCATCGCCTTCTTCGTGGCGGCAAACGATCGCTCCCACCATATCAATGATCGAACTAAAAGTTATGTAAACCCAAAAAATATTTTACATTTTAACACACTTCCTCCTACGCAGTGTAATAACACTTCCCAGGTTTATACACGTTAACCAGGAACACACTACACAATCCCGCACCCAGTACACATTTCCTAATCATCTCAGGATCATTATCTGCTCCCAATAACCCTCCTTCATACACACCCACACCCACACCCACACACACACCGTAGTGTCTGAGCTGTACAGTGTATAGGTATAGTGTAAAGGTTAGGAACAAAGGGAAAAAAAATCAGCAAAATTATTCTAAAGGAAATGAATCAACAAGAAAAGGACAAAAAAAAGAGGCAAAGAGAGAAAATGTAGAAATAAAAAGCCGAAAAGAAAGAGACAAGAGCCAAATGTGACGAGAAGATACAAAAGAAGAGAGAGTTGAAAATGCGTGAAAATATACAGGAGGAGAAAGACGAGAAGATACGGGAAGAAAAGAAGGCATGTGGAAAAAAAAAAGGGGGGATGCAGGAGAATAAAAGACAAGACAACACAAAGAGAAGAGAGGCATAGAGTTGAGGTGAGAACCGACAACAGAAAAGAAGACAGCGGATATGTGAGAAATGAAGAGAGGATGTTGAAAGAGAGGAGAAGATGTGGGGGACAAAGGAAAGATAAGAAAAGAGATTAGAAAAAATGTAGGAAAGAGGAGAGAGGTATATGTGCAAACAGAAAAGAGAAACGAATGGAAGAGAGGAGATGAGAGGACACATGAGGAAAGAAAATAAAGGAAAGGTGTGTGTGTATGTGTCATATTATAGAAGTGCTTTTACTGTCCCTGACTTCTAATACATAAATATGTACATGCCAGATGTGTGTGTGTGTGTATGTGTGTGTGTGGTGAAGATCATGATAATATCTCAGGAAGTTATCTTCACCCTTATCACCTCTGGATAAAAAAAAACAAACATCTGGCTTTGTGTAAAGTTGCTTTGATTGTACATGTCATATTATTCTCTCTCTCTCTCTCTCTCTCTGAAGTCTTACACTATTTAAAGTTTTAAACAGCACCGTCAGTGGTGCGTGTCCCCGGAGAGCCGGAGGTTTTCGATGCATTCCTGCTCAGAACAATGCTCACGTGATCCACTGAGCCTTAATGCACGAGAAAGTGTGGCTCTGTTCAGCACAGAGAGTGAATATGTAGGGAAGAGATTTTATATTTGTGAAAACAGGACGCTGGCTTGGACTCGGCGCCCCGACGGCACATGTGTGTGTGTGTGTGTGTGTGTGTGTGTGTGTGTGTGTGTCCGTACACACACTTGGAATCATGCAAAAATAAAATACAGGGCAAAAAAGAAATATACAAATGCACCGATGAGGAAATCTTACCTGTAATAGCACGTGTGTGTGTGTGTGTGTGTGTGTGTGTGTGTGTGTGTGTGTGTGCATACTCACCACAAGAACAACAGGTGAAACAGTTAGTATGGTAGAGCTTCCCCATTGCCTGGCAGGCCTGACTCGCTCCATACACCCCTTTCCCGCATTTAATACATATACCTAAAACACACACACACACACACACACACACACACACACACACACACACACACACACACACACACACAAACACATGCTTTAGAATCAACATTCCAGTCCACATAGTGTGCCATAGTGTGTTCTCAACCTAAAACACACACACACATATTGCAAAACTTGCTAGAACGATAGTAAACCCCTGACGTTGTATAAAAAGCAGAAATCTGTCAGTATTCCTGGGGGGAAAAAAGAAAGAAAAGAAATGATGCCAGTGAAATGGACCAGAAAATATGTCGAACTTGATCCGATGCGGAGATGCAGATACGAAAAGGCAGTGAAATTTTTCAGCCAAATAAGCGGGCAGAAAATGTTCTTCTTTCAACACTAGTAAATTTAATTCCAGGTTCGGACAATGAGTTCCATTTCGGTGGTAGACAGTAATAAAGAATATGTTACTGTACTTAAGGAGCTTTTTTGGGCATTACTTTGGGGGAGTCTTTTTCAAAGACAAACATCTTAGTATATATCTAAATACATTTTATGAAAAGTTCTTTATTTGTTTTACACATGGATAAAAAAAAAAAACATAACAGGTCATGTGCACAGAAAGCCACCAATCAGGGCAGAGCGCTGCCTGGTTTGTGTTGTGTTGTGTCATTATAGAATAATTGGAGTTTATGGTTTATATACAGTGTGGTTTATATACAGGGAGGTTACTTTGGAAATGTAATAGATTACAGATTACAAATGACTCTGTTCAAAATGTATTAAGAAGTGTAACTTTTTAATTACTTTATGAAAGTAAAGTTGATTCCTTTTCTATTTCTTTCATTTGGCCACTAGGTGGCACTTTAAGTTAATACTCTAAGAAAAAAGTTTCAAACCCTGGGAAAAAATTGTTCTATTTTTTTTAAATGAAACTGTGGCAGATTGTCATCATTCTAATCCAAATCACGTTTCAGTTTAAAATCTGTAACAACAACGAATTACTGTTACATTTATTTTGCGATTAAATTATGTAACGCTGTTACATGTAACTAATTACTCAGCAACACTGTGTATGTTGATGTTGAAAAATCGATTTTTCCATTTCATCTCGGTTTGACACAGCGAGTTTCCGTAGTTGTATAAATACAACATGGCAGCGCTCTGACGAATTCCAAGAGCTCGTTTCCAAGAGGGGCGTGGTTTCATCAGTCATATGGAAATGGTTTGTGTTTGTAAATTCAGACGTTCAACAAAAAAAGCCCCGCTGTAACATTTATCTACATTTTGTAAAGGAAGCAGCACGACTAATTTATTCCAGCACCTCAAACACAACCATGGTGTTGAATGTGGAGGTGTGTGGCGATGCAGGTTAAACATGACAGCGGCAAACCCCAAAACACCCACTACAAACAGGTACATATCACTTTTTCCTCTGTATACAAAATCTAATTTTGTCTATAAAAAATATATTGGTGATTCAATTTATATGACACATCACCCAACTCTAAAATGAAGGCAAATATAGTAGCACATTCAAGTATTAGTAATGAAGTAATGTTGTAATGAGTGCGACTATAGTTTAACTCAAGTACATGTTTTTTACATCCATCCACTTTTACAGCGCTAAATGGAGTCAATTAATAAACCAAGAGAAAAATCTAAACCTGAAATATACTTAAATTAGGAATTACAATCTGGAAGAAAATTTTTAAAGTTTAGTGTAGGAACAGTTTGTGGCATATGGGATCCCAATTGTCTACTTAATATATTATGTCTGTAAAGCTCCCTGCGGCAAAGTTCACTGTTTATAGTGTTACGCAAATAAAACAGAATTAAATGAAATATTCTACACCAGGGTCAAATGTACTCTTGTCTCATTTGCAAGCAAGAAATGAGACTCTTGGGGTCCCTGAGGAAGGCCCTAACCTCTGTATCATGGTCCAACTCCAGCTTCCTAATATTGCTGGGACACATTTACATTTACATAATTTACATGTGATAAGTACAAAAAAATCCTTTCTTTTGGTTTATGACATATTGCTATGCGCAATAAAATAGACTGACACGGGACGGTCACGCTGACATAACTGTTCATAGGTCAATGTGAGAATCTGACAGATTCTGAATGTGACCTTTTTTTTATTATGCCCCTTTTTATGTCATTTACTGCACCGAATTCATGCTGAGCTTTACACATTGTCGTATTACAAATTGCACGCAGTGACCTGTCTCTACATGTATACCGTCTCTCTAGTGTCGTGGATCCTGCCTGTCTGGCATTGTGCAAAATAAATATGAATCTTTGGGTGTTCCAGAACAAGCTGATTAATGACTGAGTTATTCATGTTTAATTGTTCTGAGATCTGGGCGATACATCATATAAATACAATCTCTGATTTTTTTTAGACAAAATTAGATTTTGGATACAGTGGGGAAAATGTGTCGCTATTTTTAACCAGTTTGTAGTCGTTGTTTTGGGGTTTGCCGCTGTCATGTTTATCCCTCAGCGCCACACACACACACACACACACACACACACACACACACACACACACACACACACACACACACACACACACACACACACCCCTCCCCATTCAACAACATGGTTGTATTTGAGTTGCTGGAATAAATAAGTTGTGCTGCTTCCTTTAGCATTAGATAAATGTTACAGCAGGGTTTTGGTTTGTTGAACGTCTGAAGTTGCAAACCCAAACCATTTCCATACGACTGATGAAACCACGCCCCCCTCAGAAACGAGCTCTTTGGATTTGTCAGAGAGCTGCCATGTTGTATTTCATATTCCGCAAGAACGGGGAGGGAGCTACGGAAGATCGCTGCGCCAAACCGAGTTGAAATCGTAAAATCGTAAAATGTTCGTTTTTTTCAGCATCGTTATAAACCATAAACTCAAATGAATCGATAATAGCTCTAGTATGAACTAAACCTCAGAGTTGCAATCTGTGGAGTTAATAAAAATACTTCTTGTTTCTCAAACTACCAGTCCTTCTTATGCACACATTACACAATATTTACATCACCCAACAGTTTAAAGGACAGCTGTGGATGAAAGTTCACAGATTCATGCCTCGGGTCACCTCGGATATTATTTTTCCTCATACTGACATCGTTTTAGCCAACTAATTAGCAATGAACACCACATGTTGAAAATTCTTACATGTAGTAAAAGCTTAACTGAAGGGGAATAAATAAATGCATAATCGAATAAATGTGTTCCACCGTAACGTCCCTACTGATGTCTAATAAGGAAAACATTTTATCTGAAATATAACCCGTTATAAAATTTGTGGCAACTAAAGGAATTTATTTATTATTTATATGACAAATTTATATTGACCAATTTATTCCAGCACCTCAAACAAACATGTTGTTGAATGGGGAGGTGTGTGTGGCGCTGCGGGATAAACACCCCAAAACATGACTACAAACGAATAGAGGGCACATGTTCCCCTCTATATCCAAAATCGAATTTTGTCTAAAAAAAAAAATTATACAAAAATGGAGATTTAGCTAATGACACATCGCCCAGCTATACTATAACCACCAAAAGAGTTGAGACTAAAATATTACACATTATAGCAAAATGAGTATGCCGAAATATCACTAAATGTAACGTAACAATGTTGCCCAATCTTAACATTTCTGCATACTTATGGGTTCTGAAATTCCAGGTAACACCTAAATCAGCTGTTTACTGTGTTATGAGCTTTGTAATTTGCGAAAAAACCTGCCTTTAGGAATTAACGACAGCTGTGTATGGTATATATTTAAAAAATGCAGCTCTGGGTAACTGTAATAATATCTGCACTAATCAGTGAGGCGTGAAGAGCAGCGGTCATCGTCCACTTTCAGTTAAAGAGAAATCGCATGATATTATAGGAGAATGAATCAGCACAAGGCGCTGCGATGACACGGTCAGTCTCAGCCGGGGGGGGGGGTCGCATTCCACAGCGAGGGCAGGGTCAAAGCCTGGGGTCACCTTGAGGTCAACACGCCTCTAAAACACAGCAGCGCGCTCAGGGAGGTCGAATCACATGTACATACATAAAAAGATACTTCCCCGTGTACAACCTGAGTGTATGAACAAGAGTACCTATGAGTCACGACTCGAAACGACCCGAGCCGGTAAATGACTCCAGACTGAACTGATTCCTTCCTGACGCTCCATAAGCCAAACCCCTGGGATGAAATTCACACGGCTCGATAGAGCAGCGTTTCCTGTTACTCTTCCTGAAACACGAACAGCAGCAGTCCAACATGTTCTCCTTAAAAACACACAAACACACCCACAGTGCAGTGATTTATTTTGCCCCTTTTTAACTCGCTCGCCTGCACGGCAGCTGCTTTTATAATCACGAATGAATAAAAAAAATGTGTGAATATCAATACACACCTTATGTTCATGCTACGATTGTGTGACTGGTTGTGTCTTAAGGCGAAAAAGTAGGGATCCAAAATCACTAGGCAACAGTGGATCAGTAACCTGTCCATAGATCGCTTAGTACACGAGGAGTAAACACATTTATAATTTTATTTTTGCGTTCTATGAAGAGATGCATTATGGTGAGTAACATTTTGAATGTGACGAAAATGAAGAATTAAATCATATAATATATACAAGGGGCATTCAAGACGAACCAGGGCAGCTACATTTGTATTTATATTATTGTCACTATGGACCACATCAGCATTAGGGTTTCCCTCGAAGGGCCGGTTGTAATTATCAGACAGTATATAGTGTTTTATGAGCGACGGCGCCTCATAACACAAAACATATAGAGCTTTTTCTCCCTGAAGCACGACATGTATTCACTTTCACATCTTTCTTGGACTTCCATTGGCATCAATTTTTCATTTCCTGGAGATTCTGGGCAAACTACGGCCCACGGGCCACATCCGACCCCTTTAATCCGGCCTGCAGAAGACCGATACAGAATTTTTCAAATCCAAATTATAACCGTATTCATTTGACCTTGTCCTGTAATATCTGACGTTCCATCAGGTGGCGCATTAGGCACAGCTATAACGTTAATGCCTTTTTTATGTTTATGTTTGATATGTATGCATCTGCTGCCGGCCCAAATCTGTCAAAAAATGTCAATAAGTCAATGTGGCCCCTGAACAAAAAAGTTTGCCCCCTCATCCGGATTACATCATTCAAATGTCTTATAGTGGCTGAACGTCTCATTAGGCTTTTATTATGCTTAAAGTCTTTTTTGCTGTTGTTTATAGATATCCTCGCCTTAGTTCATAAGAAACTGCTTAATTACGTTCTCTAGACATGCGCTTGCACATTACACTAGTAGCTGCGAGTATTACCGCCACGCTGGCATCTATTTTTATACCTGTAAAAATGAAAAGTCCAGGTTTGACTCGAACACCCTTCTTATTAGAGTAATATAATACGCCACGTTACCGCGTGTGACATTTTTAGAGATTTAATCAGCGTGCGTCAAACCGGTCTATGATGTAAAAAAAAAAACTTGCCCGCTGTGCTAAAGTATAGCGATAGAAAGAATCCTGCATTCCCTGCCCCTTACAGAACTGAAAGTGATACCTGATCACAGCAACACTCCCTGCTGTGACGCAGATTTAACACCATTCTCACTCGCAAAACCCATTTTCTAGACATTTCCAGACTGTGAATCTATCATGGAGCAGTCCTGACCGCTGATCCTCTTAAAATTATTCGTCTTGGTTTCATACCGACAAAACCCAGGTGTGATATGTGTCAGGTGTAGGAGCGCCGGATGACAGTTTAACTTGTAACATCGCTTCTTTGTTATGGATATCGATGCATAAAACTAGACCTTCACAGGCCCGGAGCACTGCAATTAGCTCATCTCTGTGGGAGAACGTGCACTTGGAGAAAAAAAAATCTGTTTCCAACAAGAATGTTTTTAATCTTTTTTTTGCACAAGAAAGCACATATTGATCCAAATCCTATAATCTTGTAAAGGTACTATTAGTAAGAATGTATTCTTAAAACAGGACATATGGAGTAGAATATTTTGGAAAACTTTTTTTAAAAGACGTGTGTTTTTTCTCCTGGTTTAGGGCTAAGGAAGTTTTGAGTTAGGTCACCGGCCATCATTTTTTTGCCATATGCTGCTCCCTGAAGTGAACATCTAACACAACCTGACATGAGAACACGATTCTGTGAAGTTATAATTGATGTAATCCATCAATTATAACTTCACAGATTCCTAACAAGCACTCAGTGTTTTGGCTAAAAAGCGAGTTCGTTCTCAGCCCTCCTCCTCTACCAGTCCATTAATCTATTTTTAAGCCACTTTGAACCAACACACAAATGTGACTTAAATCGGATTTAATGCGTTCACTTTGACACGGCATAATAGCCGGAAAACATTTAGAGCCATTTAGACCAAATTCCAAAAGCCATTCAGGCCATAAAGAGTCATATACTGTACATTACTAAAACAGTTGCCGTTTAGCATTGTGGGGATATGAACCCACAACCTTACAATCAGAAGCCCCAACATTTCAAACCCCTGTTTCCTGAATTGATTTACAATCATATAAAAAATTCATTATGTGTCTTTTTGCTTTCAAACAGATACTTTAGCTGAGCAATTAAAGCCTCCAATATGATCTATGGTACGTGTCAAATATGCATTGGAGGAATACATACATTACATCAGTCGTGTTCAAACTGAAGCAGTTTGATGCGATTTCACGACAATCGTCTACATGGGGTTAAGAATTGAGCCACCACCGCCCAGCTAAACCAAACTGTGAGCCATGTTATCCAAATTCAAATATTCAGCAATATTTGAACATTAATCCAATTAAGATAAGAGAAGAGCGCTTAATTAATCCTGAAGGAAATTCTTGTACCAGAGACTGCTCCAAGCTAATAATACAAGCATATAATGGTGTTAAATAGTGTTGCACATTATTATTCTAGAACATATTACACATATTGCACATGATAGTGTAAGAGATATTATACACGATAGAGTAAAGACGGTTATATGATCTAATGCTGAGGACGCAATTAGTGATGAGCACTCGTTGGCCAAAAGACAAAGAACCCATGACCAGTACATTTTATATCGGCAGGCGTTTTTGAAGGGTCGGGCAAATCAAATCTCGTCAGCTAAAGAGAGGTCATATTTCATGAGTTAAAACAATACATTTATGACAGGTTTGTGAGGAACTATATGATCCAGAAAATAATAAAACCAGAAAGCTTTGATTACTTGGATTATATTCTGATTCGCTTGTTTACACATGATGTTTGTTGAATTAGATTAAATTAATTATATTGCCAAACTTAAAGACCTGTTTTGGCCGTGTTAAAATGATTACTATAACCGCATTGAACCAGATGGTCTAATTAAAGCCAGAATTACAGACAAATAGAGTAAAAGACAAACAGATTCACTTAATTACCACCCATATATAGAGTACTGTGCAAAAGTTTTAGGCAGGTGTGAACAAAGAATGCTTTCAGAAATATAAATAATGATTGTTTATTTTTGTCAGTTTACAAAATGCAACGTGAGAAAAAATCTAAATCAAATCAATATTTGGTGTTAGTAACTTTTGAAGAACTAGAAGTAGTGGAAGTGATGGCACGGCCCCCACATAGTCCTGATCTCATCATCATGGAGTGTGTGTGGGATTCCATGAAGAGACAGAAGGACGTGAGAACATTTACATCTACAGAAGATCTGTGTTTACTTCTCCAAGATGGAACAACCGACCAGCCAAGTTCCTTCATAAAACGTGTGTAAGTGTACATAGAAGAATTGCTGCTGTTTTGAAGGTAAAGTGTGTTCACACCAAATATTGATCTGATTTCCATTTCTCCTTTCTTCATTCACTGCATTTCATTCATTGATGAAAGTAAATAATTAACACTTTTGAAACCATTTTGAAAGCATTCTTTCATTCATTTCATTTCACTCCTGCCTAAACGTTTGCACAGTACTGTATATACAAAATATATTCATATACCAAAAAAAACAAAAAGTCCCAATTCTTTTTTCAAACGCATTCTGCCCCCCCCAAAAAAGAAACTCCATCATTTCCCATCATTATTTCAACTGGCTGACCTGTGAACCTAAAACCCATTAAATCAGGGCAACAGCGTTTTGGAGAGGAGAATTTCTGGCAAAGTGCCAGCGAATTCCTTTCGATTTCAATAACAGTCACAAGTCTCGAACATCCAACTCCTGCAGTAAGCTGACCCAGACCCTGTCTGAATGGCTAGACAACCCCCACCCCACCCACCATACGTACATCAACTCCATCCAGCTTTGTATTTGTCCCGATTAGTGCAGTTTCACCTGGTACACACTGGTACACGCTTCCTCTTTAAGACTCTGGCGTTTTTTTCTGATGAGGAACAGCTGGCGAAGTGCCACGGCACTGCATTGTTCTCCGCATGAGCAAAACTCGCACCACTTCCTGCTGTACCGCTATTCATTCCAGAGTCTAACTGAGAAACAGGATCCCGCTGTGCTAATAATATATTAGCCCGAGGGAACGGGTTATTGTAAACGAAACGTAAAAACAATCCGAGTGATCAAAGGGACATTACTGAAAGTGTTCTGAATTTGGGCTGGGCGATACGGGCCCCAAAAATGTATATATATAAACATGTCGCATCACGATCCTTTGCTACGATATATATACAATATGATAAGTGTTTATAAAAACGAAGAAAGAAACAGTAATATAGATTTCAATTATTATACAAATATAACATTATTCATACAATCTACACCAGACGGGTCAAAATCTTTTACCAAACCTGAATTTGTTGTCTTGTTTTTTTGTCATGTTTAAAAATTCACCTAGATGGAAACCAAAACCAGAAGCAAAAGTATTGGGACACCTGGCTATATGTGGTTCTTCCCCAAACTTTTAACACAAAGTTGGTGGTACACAATTTTACCTGGCGGTACACGACGTGTCAAACTCGAAGCCCGCGGGGTGAATGTGGCCCACCATGTCATTTTATTTGGCACGCAAGAGCTTAAAAGGTGTACAATTATCTTAAAATAAGGCTTTGAAGAGTGACAATAAACTACATCTTCCACAAAGCATGCGACCATGTTACCCATGAAGTGACGGCATCCCACCACTAGAGTGCAGTGTATCCCACATTGTTTTAGAAATTTATATCCCAAAATGTCCAGGAAGTGAAAAATGTATACAGATAGAAGGTACATCCAAGAACGATGTGAAAGCGAATACATGCTTGTACTTCAAGGAGAAAAAGCGCAATGTGTTTTGTGTTATGAGGCAACGTCACTCATCGAACACTATATACTTATAGTCTTATAGTCACAACTGACTCTTCAAGGAAAACTATAAAATTGAAGTGACCCACGGTGATGAGTTTCACACCGCTGTCATAGACTATCACAAACCTACTTTATATACAATGGAGTGAAAGATCTCCTGCTCTAGATCTCTGACTACAACCCTACTGAACCCCTCTGGGATGAATGTGAATGCTGCACTTCATCAGTACCTGCCTTCACCCTTGTAGATGAATGAGCACAAATATCCACAAGTACACTCCAAAATCCAGAAGAGTGGAGATTATTATAACAGCAAATGGGACTAAATGCCGAACGGGATGTTGTTAGAATGTTCCTCATACATTTCCTGTATTTGTTCTGACAACTGCTTTAGCCGAGAAAGCATAAAATCTTCTCTCATGTCTCTTTTGCAAGCGCTCAAAAATTTTAAAAAGTTATGCTTAAAAATGTAAACGTTAGCACCTCTGTAAGTCATTCTGAATAAGAACATCTGCCAACAACGTATTGATGCCTGTGATGCATTTTTTATGGTATTTTTTTAACCATGAAAAATACATCAGTGAATTGCCCTGTGCACTCGCTGTCAAATCCAATATCTTTCCAGTATTCCTGGCCATAATCGTGATCCCCCACAATGTATTACAGGAACTGCAAAACGAACCCGGGGTCCCAAAAATCCAACAGTGACATGCGAATGATGTCTGGATCTCGATTTAATAATCTGCACTGAAACGGAGTGCTGTATTTATACAGAACCCAACATGAAGAAACATCTAGGCAGATGACTGTAGTTCCCATGGCGATAATAGCGCAAGCGTGCACATCCTGCAACAGTCTTTTCAAAACGAGCTTGGAAACAAATAAGCAAGCTTTTTGTTACTCTATCCTTGAGGCAAGAAAGTACCACCTGGCTTTATTTACCCACAAGAGAGCGCCTGGGGTTATGTGTGGGTGTAGCACTGCTGACACAGCCCAACACAGACACAGCAATGCCCCTGTGTGTGTGTGTGTGTGTGTGTGTGTGTATGTGTGTGTGTGTCTGTGTTCATTATCATTCAAAGCAGACAATCAGACTTCACCCCCACCGGTTGCGTCTAGAGGCCGAGCCGGAGTCACGTGCCAAAAGTCTGGCGTCGTCCCCCTGACCAGGTAGCGAGATTGAAAACGCACGAAAAGAGGTAAAGTATAGAATAAGAGACGCGTGTGTAGGAATGAAAGAATGGGAGATAAAAAGACAGCGCGATAGCAAGAAAGTGAGACACGGGAAAGAGGGAGATTAGAAAGCATCAGAAAGGAGAGAGATAGACAGAGAGAGAGAGAGAGAGAGAGAGGAATGCAGATACACAAAAAGAATTACGGAGTGACGGAGGGTGGAGGGGGATTATGCTACCGTGAGCCACGGAGCCAAACACCCTGCATGACTATCAATTTTTCGGGACAAGGTTGTCACGGTAACCAAGAAGTTTTTCCTTTTACAAAAGGGAAGAGAATTTGTGTGCATGGTCACTTGGCTAACCCCACACACACACACACACACACACACACACACACACACACACCTTTCCTCAACTCAACAGTAAATCCAGTACAGAGCAGTCTTGTATTTCGATACAGTTTGCAATAAAGTCGGGGTTTTATAATCATACGCGGAATTAAAACACAAAAACAGGAAGTTGGTCAAAACACAAAACAATGAATCCCCTGCAATCACTCTTCTCTTGCACTGTGTTTGTCGTGTAACAATAACCAGAGCCCAAGAAACAACGAAACAGGCAACTTTTCTACCTCGTATCAAAGGGAGAAAAAAAATAAGGGTGGATATTAGGGAACCTGCACTTTAAGACCTGGTATACACTTGAGTGTGTTTATGTACATCCTACACTATCTGAGACACCTGAAAGAAACACCCGGGTTTCCACATCGACCTGTAAAGTTTATCCTGGGACATCGACTTTGTCTCAATTTGGAAAGTTTAAAACTCATGCACAAGCTCTAAGCGTCTCCGTAAGCCATCACGTTTACAAGCACTTCCTAATCAGATCTTACTGGTAATAAAATCTAGCTGCTATCTGCTCTAGAATTTGCTAATCTAATCAAACCTAAAACAGACTTTAGAGTTGTTAAGAGTTGAAGGTTAATCTTATAATACAGTAGATCCCCCGGGTGGGGTGCGTCCCAAAAACCACCCGCGATTAACGATAATCTGGGATGCACGGACACGGCCCCAAATGCTTTTTATTTCATTGTTTAAGCCGTAAATTATACCCCAACACTCTTTAATCCCTTGTAGACGACTGTCACGAAATCACATCAAACTGCTTCCAGCCTGAAACCCAGCCAATTTTATGTATGTATTCCTCTAATGCCAGGTAATACATATTTTTTACATGTACCATAGTTCATATAGGAGGCACTAATTGTGCGATTATGGTATATATTATTTTATATGATTGTAAAAAAAAAAATCAGGCAACAAGGGGTTAAACACACAAAAACTTTTTACCTTTAAAATAAAAATTCACAATAAAACCCGGATGGCGGACGACGATACAACAGGAGGATTAATATTTAATTTAATATCGAATCTCTACAATGACACTAGATTTCCTGAGTGTGTTGCAATATTTGATTAAATAAATAAATAAATAAATAAATAAATAAAATGCCGGAACTACCTTCAGCCCCTATGGTAGCTGTATAATAGGCGTGAGCTGGTTGGTGGGTTATAATTCACCAAAACAAAACCAGGGATACAATGGTGGATCGTGGAAAGGGGGAGGGTCGTTCGAAGGAGGACAAAGGTGCCAAACTTGTCAGCACTTTTATTCAATACAGCAAAAAATATAGTGTCCCTTAAACCAGGGGTGTCGCATATAAAGGCTGGTGTGGACTCAGGTTTTCATTCCAACCAAAGCAAATTCATACCATATGTTTAATCTAATCCTTTTTCATTTTCAGTTACTATTAGGTGTGGCCCTGAAATGAAAGGTTGGAATGAAAACTCGAACCCGCACCGGGACTCTGTGGGAAAGATCGGACGCGACATGAAAAGTAGTCCCTGATTTATTCACGGTTTGCAGTAGGGCTGCACGATTAATCGTAATAAACCTCGAACAGTACATATATATGCAATCTCATTTCTAAATGACGGTGGTTCGTTTCCGAGTGTCGGCTGGTTTTTACTTATGAGCCGAGGCTATGGTCTAACCTACACGTCGACGCCTACCCTACACCGCAGAGTGCGAGGTGTGTGATCGGTTGTCTCAGCGGCGTATTTCCAGTGTAGAATCGTAAAGTATTCCAGGGTATTCCGCCATATCGCCATTTTTAAAGTCCGTAGTGAAGAAAGAAAGCATGACATGGACCAAGCAGCCGAAAGGATCGTGGAAGAGAAAATATAAACACCTCTATGATCCTTCATCACCATTTGATAAAGACTACCAGATAATTCCTGTCATTGCATTAAGTCACCATTGTTACAACAGAAATTCAAAACACTAAATCTCAAACACCCCACCAACGCCCACTAGTGTTCAGGAATAGTCACTGCAGAGCGACGCAGAAGTATAAATGCTCACAACGGTGTCGGATGAGCATTCACTCCACGCAGAAGTAAAAACCAGCCTCCCTGCGTTCACGTCATGCTACATTCACACGCTATTACTATTTTTTAATAGTTATTGGTAGACAATATTTGTTACTTCAGCACTTTTTTTGTTTGTTTGTACTTGAGTGCAATACATTTTTGTTGCAAAAAAAGAGAATTGTGTGAGAGAATCGTGATCTTAATTCCCATGGAGAAGAATCGTGATTCACATTATAGCAAGATCATGCAGTGCTAGCTTGCAGTTCAATTAGCAATTTAATCATAAAAGGAGTTCAATACAACAGTAATAAAATAATTTTTGTATAAACTGTCAACAACTTGACTTTTATCAGAAGTTTGAACTGAGCGCATTTGCTTAGATTCCTGTGAAATCCAAAGCATCTCTTTATAAAACAAAGGAAATGTATAAATGGTTAATAAATAAGCCCTTGGGATCAGCCGGAAACAGTAAGCCTTTATTTATCCTTTTAATAGCCTAAATGTTTGTACATTAGTAAATAAGCACATAATTATGTGAATGACGATGGGTGTGTGTGTGCGTGTGTGTGTGTGTTTGTCATAGATTTACCCACAAAATTCCAATTTGAACGCTTCCTGTATTCCTATAAACTAATTCTTTGAGAACACATGCACACACGCTCCACTGACGCTGGAATACACATGGGAAACACACATGGGAACACACACCCACTCGCTTTACGCTAGAACACACACACACGGAATGCAAACCCACGCTCATCCAATGCTAGAACACACGTGCATACCGAACAGTACACGATGTTACACCTTCAGAAGAACAGAGCAAGATCCTGTCCATCTCTGCTGTGATTGGTCGAAGGCCAGACGGCTGTGACCTGCCTGGAGCGAGCATAACCAATCAGCAGTCAGAGGGGCGCACGTGCAAAAGAGCCAGGGGGTTTTAGTGAATGCTTGAGTTTGTCGCTGCTAGTGGCCATGAACACACACACACACACACGCGCGGACGCAAACACACACACACACACACACACACACACAAACACACACACACCGTCAAATACGCATGCTGGAGATAAGAGACAGAGCCAATGCATGCTGTTACCGGGCAAACAGTGATGCAAGGAGCAATCCTCACACACACACACACACACACACACACACACACACACACACACACACACACACACACACACACACACACACACACACACACACACAACCAAGACAAATCGAAAGCCTCTAGTTCAGTAGGTAACTTAAAGTTCCAACAAGTTAAAAGTACACTTTCTTCCTGGTTCTGCCCTTTTTCAAAAAGAATAAAAAAGTGACGCTTCAGCCCTTTTTTTTTACCCCAAACATAATCAATTTCCGGTTTTCTTCACATTTGCTTCATGCCGCTTGCTTTGCTTTTGCTCTAGAGACATGATGCTAATGTAAATAATTGGTGGATCAGGTTGTAGACTGATATAATCACACTAACTGTAATGGAGTTGTTCAGACTTGCTTATGTGGTTTCTGACAATGTACAAAGTCTCTGCTCAGACTAGCAAGAAATGGCTCGTCATGGCCTCTCTATTCCAACACACATGTGAATGGGACGAGCGACATTTGTACTACTTTTGTCCTGTGACTCCTACGTGTGCTGACGTTTCCTCGGCTTCCAACAGCTAGTCGCTATTTGCCTTTTGAAGCTCAAATTTAGAAGAGAAACTTATTACAATCGCCAGTCATATACAGACAGCCGTTAAATGTGTATGGAGACATTACGAAGGAAAATAAAACCTGTAAGACAGTTGCCTGTAAAAAGTGTGTTTGGCTAATATGGTAACGAAAGCTAAGCACACACTCACTGCATTATTATCGTGTCGAAATAGCCATCTTTATAGGCTTTACATTTACTTACAGTTATCTCAGGCATATAATTGCTGGCATATAAATGTGGCCTTAAGGGCCTTGCTCAGGGGCCCAGCTTTGTGGCACTGGATACTGCACTACAACCATCCGATTCCAAAGTCCAAGGCATTAACAACTATGCTAGCACTGTCCAAAAGTTCACTATAAGTTCATTTCATTAGAACAAAAAAAAAGTCCTTTCAAGAAACAAACCACAAGCTGGCTGATTGGCTAAGTCTTATGAAGCTAACCTATGATAAATAACGATGATATATAACCATGAAGCTAATAGCTAGACATAAAATAAATAAATAAATAAATCTACTATACAAAACATTGAAGGTAGACTATGTTTCTTCCTGGGGATATAGGGTTTGAAAACAAGAAAATGAAGGAGGTGTAACATATTGTAGATTATATTGGAATAGAAAAACAGACTTTTGTACAAACAGTTAAGGCATTGGCCTCTGGATCTGAAGATCACAGGTTCAAACTTCACCACCAAGCTACCACTAGTGGGCCCTTGAGCAAGGCCCTTAATTGTAAGTTGTGCCAGATAAGGGCAGTGAATATAATGTAAATGATATTACATACAGTGATATGAGAGAGAAAAAAAAATTGTACCACAAAAAGTCCTAGTAACATTCTATATGCACTCTATAAAGTATTAATAATGCCTACTAAGCACTGCTTAAAGCTACTTATACCAGATATAAACAAGTGCCTTTCACTTTCTGCATACTTTCAAAGAATCAGTTTTTTGTGAAGGGAATTTTATTCACCATTGACTTAAGACTTTGGCTTCTGGACCAGAAGATCACAGGTTCAAAATACATCACCACCAAGCTGCCACTAGTCCGCCCTTGAGCAAGGCCCTTAACCCTCAATTGCTCAGTTGTAAGTCGCTCTGGATAAGGGCGTCTGCCAAATGCTGTAAATGTAAGTAAGTGGTGGCATATTGATGTCTGAGAAAATCCCATGATTCACCGGGGCAGTCCAGACTCTCCTGTTCACAGATGAAACGATTAAATAATAGACATTACCTGTGCACCGCGGTCGGCTTGCTTTCCCAGGCTGAGATTAAGCCCGGCCTCGTACAATGCGGAGTCACCGCACACAATGCACCTCAGTCACAAACCCATGTGGGAAACGACCCCACCTGCTTTTAAGACACTTCCACACACACACAAACACACACACACACACACACACACACACACACTCACCATACATGACTCACACACACCCTTTAAGATGCACAACGCAAGGCTTTGTTTCAGCACCCAGACTATAAACACTAATGCAACTCCCGAGCAAATGGAGAAAACCTAACAATCAAGACAAATCCACCAAAAACACCTGGCTTGTGTACTGCAAAACAAGTCGCACAAACTTTCTCACAACCAACCAGATCCATTGTGTTTGCAATGTGGAAAAAAGGGTAAACTAAAAACTCTACACCTTTAGTGTGCATCTTTTTTTCCTTTACCTGGGAAGGTGCACTTAAAAGTACGTACATTGGTGCTGCATCACCACTTAAAGGTGAAGGAAGCATTTTACAGAACATACAATAAGGTACATCTACAAACATGAGAGGTGGTAGTGTAGTGGTTAAGGCGTTGGCCTCTTGACCAGAAGATCTCAGGTTCAAATACCACCACCACCACCAAGCTGCCACTAGTGGGCCCTTGAGCAAGGCCCTTAACCCACAATTGCTCAGTTATAAGGGCATCTGCCAAATGCTGTAAATGTCTGCAGGTTCAGTCTTCAGGACAACAATCCAGTGCAAAAAAAACCCCAAAAAACATAAATGTTACACTGCAACCTTCCAATGCAATCTAAGCATAGAAGCAGGTACCATATCAACAAGTTGCCGTTTTTGTTAGAAAAAGCCCTTTTGTAAACAAATTCCCCACGTGCACCATGTTTTGCATTATCATCATAATTAACGTGCTTTTTTCTGGTTTGGGATATCAACAGAGTCCTACTTTACCGAAATATTCCTTCTTCGTGTGCATTTCCAGCTCCTTTTCCAGCTCCAGCGTGAGGGCCTCGAGCCGCCTCTCCGCCTGACTCGCGCCGTTCTCCCGCGCCGGGGTCACCTGGTAAGGCAGCTTCAGTCTCGGAGCCTGGGCGCGAGCTCTGGCCGCGGCGCCGTGGTGCATCTCTTCGGGCACCGCGAACGGGTGGAGGAGGTGCGCGCGGTGGAGCACGCCGGCTTCGCCCGTGTCCTGCAGCAGCGCGTCTTCGAGCAGAGACGCGCGCGGAGACGACGCAGCCAGCAGCTCCGGACACGCGCCCGTGGAGCCCCGCGAGCTCCGCGAGCTCCTGGAGCTGTGGCTCGAGATGCTGGACCGGGGGCTGAGTGTAAGTCCGGCGCTGCTCGGACCGCAGATGCTGGAGCGCGGGCTCGCGTGCCGCTGGTCGTAGCCCATGCTGACGCCGCTGGTGCGGTTGCTGCTCGGGCGGCTCGCGCACTCGTAGACGACGCAGCCGGGGCTCGAAGGCTTGCTGGCGTCGCTGGAGGTGCTCGCGTAGCTCGAGCGCGGGCTGAGCGCGACGCTGCCGTCGCCGCAGTGCGCGAGGCTCGAGCGCGGGCTCGCGTGCACGCACGACCTCCGGTGCCGCTCGCCGCCTCCGCCGTAGCACGGCAGCGCGACCTCGGACCTCGCGCCGCAGTACGCGTCGTCCGCGTAAAAGGCGTCCCGGTGAGCGCGCCTGCCCTTGTGCTCGGCCGGCCCGAAGTCCACGTCCGGCTCGAGCTCCACTCTCACGTCCCGGTACGTCTCGCACAGAGACAGGTTCTCCATCAGCTCGCTCGCCCTGCGTGCCGGGTCCTCCTCGTAGTAGCGGTCCATCGGTGCTCCTGGTGCGCGTGCAAGGGCGAGAAGAAGCTCGTGCATTTCACTCTGGAACGGCACCGAAACGCTCGCTCACTCGGCTCGTCGTCATCCCCAGGTTTCCTCCCTCCCGGTGCATAATTCTTCTTCCCTTAAGGATCAACGACGAGGCTCAGGAAGAAAGTTTCCGCACGCGGTGCTCGCGGTGAAGTTGAAGGGTCTTTTTTTTGCAGTCAATGGCGGAGGAATTTCTCTCTCTCTCTCTCTCTCTCTCTCTCTCCAAAACAAAACGTCGTCTTTCTTTTTTTTTACACTCCGAAACGAATCGCGCTCAGATTCACGCGCGAAAAAAAAGTTTGGCCTCTAATGGAGCGAATGAAAGAAAGAAGAAATATACAGAGGACAAAAATGTATAAAGAAAAAAAAAGAGGGGGAGGAAAATAAAGAGGAAGAGAAACCGAGCGGCGCGCGGGACTCGTTTGTGCTCGGCAGGAATGCGAGGAAGGAGGGGAGGCGCGCGAGGCCGGGCAGGGGTGAAGCTCCGCCGCGCAGGAATGCGCTTTAATGCGCGCGCGGAACAATGACGGAGAGCGAGCCCAGCAAAGGGCGCGCGCGGGGGGGAGGAGGGGAATCCGGGCCGGGGGGGGGGTGGGGGGGGGGTAGTCTAGTCCTGTCCTGACAAAGATTAAAAGAGGTGTGGTGTGTGTGTGTGTGTGTGTGTATTTAATAATAATATTAAAAATAATAATGAATAGATAGATATATAGACAGACAGACAGATAGATAGATAGATGCACTTGTGTAAGTACATGCAAATATATAAATAAATATGTACAAATGCATGATTATGGATTATAAAAGAAAATCATAGAGAAAAATAATAATTAGAGCAGGACGTGTGTGAGATATAATGTAGATAAATATGGAATGTATGTATGTATGCATATTGCATGTTTCAAATGTGTATATGGAGCTTATGGAGTCATTATTTCCTTCAAAATAAATATGTATAGCCCACCTGGGGGAGGTGTGTGTGTGGGGGGGCGTGTCTTGCTCTACAGTAGAGGTCGTTGGCAGTGAACATGGGCAAGTTTGCTGAATGAAAACTATTACCCTGTTATTTGAGAAAAAATAGAATAGTCAACAACTTGACACGTACGGTTATGTGATTACGTGCCATTCCACAATTCTAAACACTGTTAGAGCTTTTCTACTGGTGAGAGTAATTAATGCCTGCCAGTGCTCACCCTAACAAATTGTTGACTAAACAAACAAGATTCTGCCTGTTCATCATTTTGGGGATCATGCAAAATGACGAATGCACAATGTTTATAAGAACATTTTGATCTGCTTGCTCTCTGCCTCCAGAATACGCAAATCAAGGTCTATATGCGTCTAAAATACGTATAAATCAATAGCTGTATGGGAACCAACAAAACATTAGTCTGAGCTCAGGACAGAGGTTGGACTCAATATGAATAATGTTGTTTTCATTACCCACCCACTCCATCCAATTGGCGAAAATAAAAGCTCCTGTCTTTGTAAATATTTTATTTGTAATGACTAATGCTTTTTTTTTTTACACAAAAAAGAAATAATCTTTTCGCAATGCATTTCCCCCCTCAAATTCTTAAAACGTATCAATTTCCAGGCTTTTCCTTCCATTTCACGTTGTCCCTTTGAAACTACACCCAGTATCAGTTTCATGTGCTGCCCCTGCTGGAATGAATGCTTTGTGGGTCGCTGTGAAGAACCGAAGGAGAAAGTAAGACACTTGTTTTCAAAGTTAAAATCCTACTCCTCAGTTAGTATATCACGATGCAGCATAAAGCAAAGATCTATAACCAGGAATGTGTGCAGTGTTACATTTGCAGGATTGTACAGAACTTTAGTAACGAATATAACAATTCCAATGTGTATAAATACTACATACCGAGTTTCAATTTAATAAACATTTTCATCACTTTGTAGGTATACAGATAGTAGAAACTAAAACGCATTTCATCATGTACTTCATTTTTATTTAAATAAATAAATAGAGGATAGATAATAGAGGTAGATAGATGAGTGAAAGGATAGATTAATAGATACATTGATGAGTGAGAGGATAGACAGATAGATGAGGGGAGGTGGAAACTCTGTGGTTAATGCGTTGGCCTATTGACCGGAAGGGCACAGGCTCAAGCGGCCACTAGTGGGGCCCTTGAGCAAGGCCCTTAACCCTCAATTGCTCAGTTGTAAGTTGGATAAGGGTGTCTGTAATAGTAATAGATAATAGATTGATAGATACATTGATGAATGAGAGGATGGATAGATAGATAGAGATAGATAATAAATGGATGGATTTTATAAGGAGGGGTATACAAATAATGATAATTGTGAAATAGGACATATTGTACAATTATTTAACAAGTCAAATGATATACTTTCTTTAATATTTGTTTTAATATAAAGAATTTTTTTACTGTTTATCTACTGTTTACACTCTACTACATCACACAGAGGTTATAGACACGGGTGAATATTTAAACACCGCTGTGCACTTCGTTGCTGCGTCTGCATTTTCACCTGGAGTCACGTGTAAAGTACAAACCCAGCTTCAATAGAAACAAAGAAAGTAGCCGAAAGTCGGAACGCACGTAAACTTTTTACAAGCTTTGAAACTCTTTGAAACTGACAAAGAGAGCTAAAGGGCACACTTCATTTGTGAAAAGGAAAAAGAAAATAATAAACACCCTCTTTGAGTAATCTTCTGAATGAATACATTCCTCACTTTTGAAGCCAGTGTAAACACAAGACAAAGCGTGGCATGGGGCTGCAATTTGGTAGAAAAATGGATTGGTCTTTGTATACATCTAAAGCACACACACACACCTGTCAGTGAACACACCTACACACACATCCATCGCCTGTCAGCCACCTGTTACACTCTCCCCTTCATCTGCAATTTATCTGTCAGCGTAGACCGACTCGATGATGATCAAATAATAACGACACTTATCATCATTTATCTGCCGACTTACAAACTTTCACTCAAAGCATTTGCGTTCACATTACAAACCTTAAAATAGTTACGAAAAATTGAGAGCATAAATGAACAGTAATGACGAAAAAGTTCAAAAGTGGAAGTACAAAAATTTATTATTAATTAAACAATAGAAAAATAACACAATGAGTTCGGTCACTAAATATAAATGTTAACAAAATACTGCATACAAATTAGAAAAAACACACACATACTAGTTAATCCAACATGGATATAAAAATGAAAATGGTCATATGTATCCACGAGTGCTCACTTCTCATTGGTCGAATTTGTGTCATGTGATTTATCTTTAGTTAGAAAGAATACTTAATGTATGAATGCTTTTATTCTCAGTTGTGTGTAGATTTGCTTAAAGCCCTTGTACAAAATGGCAATTATTTCAAGTATACAAATGAGCAATTCAGGGGGGCCTTGCTCAAGGACCCAGAAGTGATGCATTGGTAGTGCTGGGATTTGAAATCACAACCTTCCTATTAAGAAGTCCTACATCTTAAACACAGAATGGATCAGTCATCAGAGGGTAGGAAAAGTCATGTCACATTCTGATTGGTGGACAGATCTGTACGCTCACATATATAAGCTATAAAATCTATAAGTATATTTACGCTATATAAATATAATAATTATTAAACAAATATATCTAATATTTCTTGAATACAAATCTATAGAACTAAAAGCTGAAACCTTACTGACCCACCACTGGCAGAAAAGAAAGAACCAAAGACACAATGATAAGCAACAACACAACATCGAGGATCAGTTTTTTAACAGGCGACGTGACCGGCTTCTTCCCATGGCCTCTGCTCCTGAACCACTCCACCACTTCTCCCAGGTCGTATTCCTTGGGGTCGTAACCGAGTTCCGCTCTGGCTTTCTCCACAGTGAAATAGTGCGTGACGCCGGTCTTGTAAACCTCGGCACGTGTTAGAAGAGGTTGAAAGTTGTAGACGCGGCCGATAGCGGCGTGAACCATCTCCGTGAGGAACGCAAAGAAGTAAACGAGAACGAGCGGGAGCCGGAGCTTGGGGAAAGGGTAACCCAGGCCTTCCACTAACGGCTTGAAAAAGTCAAAGTTGTTGACTGGACGTCCGTCCGAGATGAAGTAAGCCTGTCCGGCGGCGACCCGCCTACGTTTATCCGTAAGCGCTTCGGCGGCTAACACGTGTGCGGAGACGAGGTTATCAACATGGACGAACTCCACGAGACTCTCGGGGTCGCCATACACAAACCTGAAAAGGCCACGCTCCACGTATCCCACGATCCTCGGAAGATGCCTCTCCTCTCCGGGACCGTAAATTCCTGCCGGACGAAGGGCGCAAGTACGCAAGACGCCATCTTTATCCGCTAGAGGAGTCCCGTTAGCCTTTAACACCAACGTTTCAGCCACTGATTTGGTCCTGGAGTAGTGGTCTGGATGGAGGTGTAAAGGCAGATAAGGAAGGGTTTCATCACCCTTCTTTATGACCTGTCCCCCGAAGACCACGTTAAAGGTGCTAGTGTAAACCAGTCGAGCAACCCCGAGATCCACGCACGCCCGGACGACATTTTTTGTTCCTTGAACGTTAACCTCTTCGATCAGCTTCCTGTCGAGTTGTTCTCGTCCGGACATCCCGTACGAGGCGACGTGGAAAACGCAGTCCGCACCACGCAAAGCGTTCAGCACCTGTGTGAAATCCCGAACGTCACCCTGGACGAACTCCACGTCCGCGGGCAGCGCTTCACTGGGAGGCCTCAGATCAAACAGGACCACACTCATGGACTTCTTACTGAGGGAGCAAGCAAGCCTGCGCAGAAATACATCCGTTTAATTCTCTATTGGGATCGTTAACATTTACATGTACAGCATTTGGCAGCACCCTTATACAGAGCAACTTACAAATGAGCAATTAAGGGTTAAGGGCCTTGCTCAAGGGGCCCACTAATGGGAGCTTGATCTGGTCCACAGGCCAATATCAATCTATATATAGATATATATATATATATATATATATATATATAGATATATATATATATATATATATATATATATATATATATATATATATATATATATATATATATATATATATATATATATGTGTGTGTGTTGCATTGTATCAGCGTTGATCTTTCCTCACACGCAAAAAGAAAAACAAAAAAAAACACCCAACAACGTGCATCCACTCACGCTTCCTAAATTTCCTCGAATTACACCTACTAGCGCTGAGCATTTACAACAGGTATGAGCTTACTCACTATATTACTGTATATTACTGTATGGAACCTAAACATATCACCAGTTTATATGGAAAGCAACCAAAACTGGAACAGAATTCTTAAAGGAGCCACGTACCGTATTTATTTAACAATTAAAACATCCATTAAAAAAATGAACAATTAATTCATATTAAAAGAATAATTTCAGGAGTAAAGCAAATAGTAAAAAATCAATAATTTTATTCAAGCAAGTAATGTATATAATTATAACATCTGTTACAGTTAGTTACAGTATCAGAAATATGAAAACGATTGATTAATTGATTAAACAACACACACACACACACACACACACACACACACACACACACACACACACACACACACACACACACGTCAACTGGCCATTCTGTCATTAAAACTACAACTGTGCCTTTAATACTTGTTTCTTATTAGTGTAACTATTCAATGCTGGAAGAGAGTAAGAGAAATGAACCGAAACTGAAAAATAAAACGCTGACCATGAATTTACGTTGATAAATTATGCAGGTGACTTCAGCACAGCACACAACCATAAATGATCTAAATCTATCATTTAATTACATCTTTTGTTAAGTGTTAAAAGTGTCGTGCGCGTGGCCTTTGTGGATGGGTCGGAAAAGTGGGCGTGGTTTGTACTACAAGAAAAGGTTGAATATAACGGCTTGGTGTCTCCATCTAGCGTCAGCTATGGGTACTGCTTAGATATAACTCGGGTTAACAAACACATTTAACCACAAAAAAAAACGTATGCGATGAATTGATTCATTTATAAATTAGAGTTCATACCGGAAGCCAAAATATCCTCCGCCTCCAGTAATGACGTATTTTCCAGTATGCATCTTAATCACAGTGAGGGGAGCTGTAAAGAAAAGGAGAGACAAGAGAGATGAATAAAAGAAAACAATGACATTCCGATTTACATAAAGTGAGAAAGATTTCAGTAATAATTCTATTCATGACACGTGCATCTACACACAGTTTTACAAACGCTATTGAAGAACAGAAAGCGGTGCACTACAGGTTTCGGTGTGAAATGCATTATCGTTTCTCTAAAACACACCAAACCCGGAGTGAACTAAAAAAATAATCAGATAAAATGTTTGTACAAAATTACCTGCTTCTCCAGCAGCTACTTCCGCGTCTGAGTCCGAACACAGTACTGCGTGCTAAGCACGGAAACGAGTGCTTCAATCTGATTGGTCCACGGTCACGTGACTTGTTACATCAAACGCATGTGTGCCGTTAAAGGTGAGAACTGTTTATTTATTTGTTTGTTTGTTTTCCGTTTCCCCCCTGTTTCCCCCTGTTGTATGCTTGTTGGCATTAATAATAATAATATTTAATTATTATTATTAGTACTAGTATTATTAGTAGTATTATTAAGAATAAAGATTAGATTCTATAATAATTGGGTTAAACCGATATTCTAATGGCCGCAATTAATTAAAAAATAAAGAATATAAATTTACATTTGCTGAAGTTGTAGCGAATTATAGAGAAGTATTTTTGGAGTAACCACTATTAAGTTATTGTTATTGTGCTGTATGTTTAATTTAAGTAGAAAACTGCATTAGTTAGGCATAATTTCTATTAATTTATTCACTTCTATATAACATAAAAAATGAGGATAATCAACTTAAATTGAATAGAATACAATTACCCCTGACCCTCAATTGGGTTTGATTTTTGGCCCTTCATAGGAAAAAAAATTCATCTGCTCATTCAAACCTCTTAAGAACGTTTTAGAGTTTCTGGGAGGAAACCAGAGAACCCAGAGGAAACCAAGCAGACACTGAGACAATTCATACAGCTCTGAGAAAGCAACACTACCAACTATGCAATTTGTTTGCCCAGACTAGTTAAGCTGAAATGAGAAATGCATTTTTCATTCATATCTTTGAGACAGAAGAAAATGGATCACAAATGCACTGGATTTCCTCTGGTATAGAATTATTTTTACCAACTTACACAAATCATTTTTACAAGCAAAAAAATAAAAAATCAAAAAAACTAGATCAATATGTTCATGTTTTCTGAATGTATGTTAAGGATGGATGGATAGATACATATATAGATAGATACATAACTAGGACACAAGAACATCCTTTTCTTGTTGTTTATAGTTTTTTTTAGTTCTTTTAAGGGCAAAACTAAATTACACATCTCATTAGGATCATAATCATGTTAGTAACTAATACAAAAACTACACGCACTCAAGTGAAACACAACGAAACAACGAAAGGAACAAAATAAAACGAAGAGATAATTAGTTATGCATAAAGCAATCATCGAATAAACAGGAGTTAATAAATGTTCTGTACACATGAGGAATGGCCTTTAAATCTACATCAACAAAAACAAAACTACATTACATTAGTCTGGTGAATCAATGCCACTGAGTCATTTAAAAAGAGCCAATTTGCAAATCAACAGTTAAAACAGGGAGTGTTTGTTATCTGTGCGTACAAAAAGAAAGAAGGGATGATTATATCTATCAATTCCAACAATTCAGTTAAAAAAACAGTAAAAAAAAAAGACGAGGTTAGGATCCACGATATACAAATGTAAAGACAGAGTGTATTCAAAATATTTACAGAAATAGCAAAGCAATATAAATTAGAAAGACATTTTAGAAAAGCATCGACATTTATATAGCTACAATCGCAAATTCTGAACATATTATCATCATTATTATTATTATTATTATTATTATTATTATTATTATTATTATTATTATTATTAATAGTGATCATTTATTAATAAATATTTAACCACTAGATGGACTGAGTTCAATTATAGATAGTAATTAAAACTAATTATAATTAATCAGGGTTTGTTTGATTGATTTCCAAATGCATTTTTCATCAATTTAAACAATATTGACATTTGAATATTGCTGAAATACTTGAAAGTAGGAGTCAAAAACAATAAAAGAGAAGAAAATAAACACATGGCTTGATGTACATTGGCTGTACATTTTACTGCTTACATTACCGATAAGCCATTATAATCACAAATGATGTCTGGATGTTATTTGTTTCAAACACATTAAAATTATGTTTAAGATGAAAATGTGTTGAATGATCAAAAGTATTCGTAACACCTATCTAAGTCGAACAAGAGAAGAAAAGCTGGGAATAACAGAATCCGTGTGGAATGTGACGTAACAGTGGTATTAAATGCATGTGACAGTGTAAACTGCAAAACGTAAATATGACAAACTTAAAATACTTAATACCTAAGTAATAAAGATCTTGATAAAGATTTTATCAGATTAAATCTACTTCTTGTGATTGGACACTGCTCAGTTTAGTATACTTTTACTAATATCTATTTCTATAAATACATATTTCCTGCTTAAATGGTTTATCTTTTAGATTTATTTATTTATTTATTTATAACTATAGCTCAAGATTAGGTGTAAGATAAAGAAATTAATGTAATAAAACAAATTATTCCTCAGTGATGAGATATGGTTGTCCTGAACGTGAGCGCGCGCGCACGCACACACGCACACACACACACACACACACACACACACACACACACACACACACACACACACACACACACACACACACACACACACAACACTACAACCTAAACACATAAAGCCTATAGTTTGTAATAAACAGGAAAAGGAAATTAACTACTGCCCCTATGCCATGTTCATCCTCTTATACCATAACAATCACACTGAGTTTATTAAAGATGTTATTTTTCTCTTTTAATAGATGTTTAGTCAGGAGAAACATCTGCGAAACAATCTATTTCCTGTTATCAGGTACATTCTTGCTGCTGCAAACTCTCAGTCCCACATCAACCTCTTTTTTCTTTCCTCTGTTTAGTTACAGCTTTACATCTAGCTGGTATGAAATGCAGACTTCATCCGTAGAAAGTTCAAACAGATCAGTCTCGTTAGTGTCCATCAACATCATTACTGCACTGGAAAAAAACGTGTCAATATGCTGTAAACCAATCAGAATCCGGAATTTACCTATGTTATGATGTAATAAATACCACAATATCGATATTGCTTTATACCAATCTTCCTTCAAGGCTTGCGTTGTGAGAAATGTTCTGATTGGAGCTTCTGATTGTCTGACATTATACGAGACATTCTTCAGAATGATGAACGGAGTTGCTTTATTAGAGACAATATATGCATTATAGTCTAAGGCTGGGATGACCAATAAAAAAAAACAACTATAGGTAAAAAAAAAAAAAAGAGTGGTTTGTACTTCTGACTGTAAAATACTGTGAGATTCACAGGCATCATCAGTTTAAATATTATATACACAAACTACACAGAAAATGTCCATGCGAATCAGTCAGATTCTTCAGTTAGCAACGAAGCACCGTGTGATTTGACACACCACAAATCCTCGTATAAATAAATTGTTAAAAAAAACACAATTCAGTATCTCCAGATCACAAAGTGTATGTGATGCCCCCGGAATTGTTGCCAAGAGGTTCTCATTAACGTCGGTGCCTTTTTTTTCCACTCTCCTCATGTGTGTGTGTGTCCACAGTGATCGAGCGCCTGGCGGTCAGCAGAGTTTGCGTAAAGCACCTGCCGGAGAAGGACATGACGTGGACGGGTGATGTCGTCGCGTGAGAGGGAGGGGCCGGCCTGGCCTATCTGTAGCTCCTGTGTGTCGAATGTCTCTGAGCCACACGTGTACACGAGGCACAGCACGCCTTCTTGTAGTAATCGTACACGCACAGACGGGCCTGGACCACCACATTGCAGTTGAAATATTTATCTCGACACTTTTCATCTGGGGGGGGGGGAAATAGCGGCAAAATAAATACAGGGTGAGATATTTATCATTTTATGATTTATAACCTATATTACTACCACTCAATTGCTATATGAAAATGGGAAATATTACAATGTCAAAAACAGAATCGAAAAATAGCATCATATGTGAAATGTACATTCATACAATTGTACTCATTTTATTCTATGATCAGTGATTATTTATCATCAGCCAATGAAATTACAGAATTATTATGTGTATTTTGTTTCTGCAAATAATATTGCAACGCTAATTACCTAAACACTCATTTTCATTTGACTCACAGGTGAGAGGGTGGATACAAGGTCTACCGCCATCTTCTGGCCAAATATGAAATAGCCTTTTTGTTTCGTACGTGTGTATTTTATACTGAGGAGCTGGCGAGGATTATTGATTTTATGACAGAAGCAGCGGGTTGGTGGAAACTTGAACGCAGGCCGCATTTGGCCCCCCCCCGGGCCAGATTTTGTGATTTTTCCCTGAGCAATGAATGTGAATACTCGTGGGAGTTATTAGCAGTGTTTGGAAGGTTACTTTGGAAATGTAATAGAGATTACAGATTTTAAATTACTCTATTCAAAATGTAATAAGTAGTGTAACTTTTCAATTAGTTTATAAAAGTAACTGATTACATGTGATTACTTTCATTTGTCCACTAGGTGGCACTTTTAAGTTAACATTCTCAGGAAAATATTAAAAAATTTGGGTAAAATTTCAAACCCTTGGAAAAAAATTGGTTATATTGTGGTTGTGGTGCATGCTTGTTACGCTTCGCAGTATTTTCCGTCATGTTGCTCCCTGCGCATACTCCAAGACTGAAATCGACACTTACTGCAGTGGATGTGCATTTATACTTAGTGCGGGAAAAAAGCATATTCCCCGGGGTCACACGCTCCCCTGGCATCACGCCACGCTACGCTCTACTGTTTGAGAACCACTGCAGTAGTCTAAAACACTGATTTTACATGAAATTGTTCAAATGTAACACTATTTGTAATCTTTAACATTTTCATAAGTAGCTGTCATTTAATGTCATTAATTTTTTTCTCAGTAACTGTAATAAATTACTGTTACATTTATCATGTAATTAAATTACGTAAAAAGGGCACGGTGGTTAGCACGTTCGCCTCACATCGCCAGGGTCCGTGTTCCCGTCTCAGCCATGTGTGTGTGGAGTTTGCATGTTCTCGCCGTGTCTCAGGGGGTTTTTATTTGGGTTCTCCAGGTTTCCCCCGGTCCAAAAACATGCATGATAGGTTGATTGGCACCTTGGAAAATTGTCCCTAGTGTGTGAATGTGTGTGTTTGTGTGTGTGTGTGCCCTGCGATGGGTTGGCATTCCATCCAGGGTGTATCCTGCCTTAATGCCCATAGACGCCTGAAATAGACACAGTCTCCGAATGACCCGAGGGAAGATCGGATAAAACGGTAGAAGATGAATAAATTATGTAAAGCCATTATAGGTAACTAGTTACTCCCAAACACTGGTTATTAGTTATAGTATAGTGAACAGTACATTATAGTACAGGGATCACCAACCTTTTTGTAACCTGAGAGCTACTTACATGGACACTGAGTCATAAAAAGGGCTACCAGTTCGAAATACTCCTCTGAAATAACAAATTTGCCTTTAGTTATATATTATTATTACCGTAAATTCCGGACTATAAAGCGCATCTGGATATAAGCCGCATCCGCTCTATTTGAAAAAAAAAACCCCCAAAAAAATTCATAAATAAGCCGCACCTGCATACAAGCCGCATCCGCTTTTGAATTGTAAATGTACATGTATGTACCTAAATAGATCCTTTCCTAACCTGTATTTTAACACGGTGTAACGGTGGACGCTGCACAGAGACGCGGAGATCCGGAATTCATACAAAACAGGATTTATTAGAATAAAGAACTCAGGAGACGCCGCTCATACGGAGCGGCCAGACAGGCTAGGGAGCCTTGCGCTCTGCGCGCCGTGGTACCGGGAGTACCGGAGACTTGGAAGTCCGTGAATCGGGAACAGACAAAGGTTAGGCATAAACATATATCGAGCGAGCGTCCGTGTCCGCGACACTAGGTATGTGCTACGAGCCCGGACGGGGATTGTAGAGTGAACCGGGCTTATATCGGGAGAGGGAAAATCAAGAACCGCTGAGGCTGTATTGTGTGTGTGTGTGTGTGTGTGTGTGTGCGTGTGTGTGTGTGTGTGTGTGTGTGTGTGCGTGTGTGTGTGTGTGTGTGCGTGTGTGTGTCTGTGTGCGTGCGTGTGCGTGTGCGTGTGTGTGTGTGTGTGTGTGTGTGTGTGTGTGTGTGGTGTGTGGGGGGGGGGAAGCAGGGGAGGAGAGAGCACTGAGCAGAAACTTTACTGATTAAAACGGGACAGAACCAAGAGAAAATAAGCGCTATTTACAGTATTTATCTTCATTTCTCCTGTGTGTGAAATGACGTCACCTTAACCTTGTAAAGATAGAGTTTGTCCTCCTTCTATCCGCTTCTACCCACTTATATCTGCTAAAGAGGAACTAGCGCATTCTTCTTCTTTGCATTTATTTTGTCTTAGTTTTGATTCTAATTCCGGTTAGAGCCCCTAGCGGTCGGGAAAAAAATCTGCAGAATAGCCGCACCTTATTATTAGCCGCATGGTTCAAAACCTAGGAAAAAAGTAGCGGCTTATAGTCCGAAATTTACGGTAATTATTAATGATACTCGTTTATCTATGTGAATACACTTATGAATTCTGACTTATGATTGGTGACCCCTGTTATATTAGAATTGCTTTCAGCTCACCGATTTGTGGAACACAGGGATCGAGGTTGCATTCCTCTTTGTCTCCCGGTTTCAGCCGTTCTTCACATCCCTCGCTTGGCATCATATCGTCAGAGAGACAGCGAACCTCTCGCACACGGAATCCCCCCTCGCACGTTTTTGAACACTGCACACACAGGAGGTCCATTTCAAATCAAGTAAATAAATCAAAAAAAGTTTGCAGTGTGTGCGTGTACATGTGTGTACGGGTGTGTATGTGCGTCTCCACGTTACTCACTGCACTCCAGTCAGTGTAGTACCACTTGGCTCCACAGGCCTTCACAGTGCAGCTCTGCTGATTGAGCGGTTTGTCCAGAGAGGAGCATTCGTAGAGCGGCATCACCGCGTAACTGTCGTCAGACTTCGTCATACACAACACTGCCCTCTGCTGCCTGCCTGCTCCACACTCAGCCGAGCACTGATAAACCAAACGCAGCATCACTTAACGACAGGACATCCAAACATTCACCACACCAACCTTCAGGTTAATTATAAGTACTTTAGTAAGGGTTGGCTAGTTTTCTTCGGATTTTAGTAGAGCAGTGTTTTAGTGGCACGTTAAAATGAAGATTACGAGAATAACGTGTTATCACTATGAGAATAAAGTCAGTATTAAAAAAATAAAATCGTAGCAATATGAGAATTGTTAGCAGCTTTCAGTTAGCGTTCAATTAGCAGAACTGTATCTAAATTTACTTTGTTTCCATAGAGGATTTGAACAGTAGCGCCCTCTAGTGTCCTAAAATACAACACAATAAAATACAAATTTGATTTGTCACATACACATACATACATAGCATTTCACTGCATGTCCTACTATGTATGTATGTGTACTGTGCGTGACAAATCAAATTTGAATTAGATTTTTATTTTAAGACCGTAGAGGGCGCTATTGTTCAAATGCAGCTTCAAATTAAGGGCCCAGTAAGATCCCCTATGCAAACAAAGTAAATTATATATATATATATATATATATATATATATATATATATATATATATATATATATATATATATATATATATATTAAGCTAATTGAACTCTGCTTAAGACACTAAAATATTGCTGTAAAATAGAGAATTTCTACTCATTTGATACATTTCTATTTAGACTTACAGTAATCGAATGGTTTATGAATAATATGAGTTATTTATATGTTGTCGCCAGTTGTATTGTGGTGCAAAAATATACAGTGTGTACTCACCTGACCCCAGGGCCCAGTAAACCATTCGGTGCGGCTCTCACACGCCCCATTGTTACATGGCTGAGCCTGAGGGGGGCGCTCAGTGCCACAGCCCTCTAGTGGCACACTGCTCACCAGGTTGGAGAGACACACCACACTACGGCTTCTCACACCAAAGCCACAATCTGCAGAACACTGACACACACACACAAAAAAGATGAGCTTATTTTGGTTTTTGGCAGATGCATTTATCCAGAAAAGTTTAGGGTTAAGGGCCTTGCTCAAGGGCCCAGCAGTGTCAGTTTGGTATTGGGATTTGAACCTGTGACTATGCCCAATGCCTTAACCACCTCTTTATATTTGTACATTACAGCACAGTAAAATTCATTCACAGCATATCTCAGTGTCAGCAGCCATGATACAGAGATACAGTGGCCCTGGAGCACAGAGGATTAAAGGGCATTGCTCAGGGGCCCAGGAGTGTCAGGTTTACAAGCACAACCTTCAAAATGAATTGCTTTTCGAAAAAAAGCTCATTCCGAAACACATCTACAGGAATATTAGCTCAATTATGGGATGCATGATGTGTGATTGTTTTTACCTGCTCACCCCAGTCTGTGTAGAACCAGCTCTTGGCACACGTTCCCATGTCACAGTTCTCAATGTCACGGGGACGAAGATTCATGTTGCACTCCTCATCCTCAACAAAATCACCCACGTTACTCACGCAGCGCACCTCGCGTGTCCTCTGACCTACACCGCACGGCATGGAGCACTGACGCCACACACACACACACACATACTGTTATTATCGTCTTCTAGTTTTCCGTTATTTTCAAGATTTTGGTTTATCTTGCTTGCAAGTAAAAGTGCATGTAAGGAAATTATTATTATAAATAGGCAATCATGTATAACTATTAGGTATGTCATTCATTCATTCATTCAATCATTCATTCATTCATCTTCTGCTGCTTTATATGTTTTTTTTTTATTTGGAAAAAATAACATTAAATAATCCCATGACTCTAAGTGTGTGACTCACGGTGCTCCACTCAGAGCGAATCTGCCACTCGCTGCAGATCTTCAGCTGGCAGGTGCTGCTGCTCTCGGGCCGCTCCAGGTGTTCGCAGCGTTTGGCGGGGACGGTGAGGGTGCGGTTGATGTAAAACTGTCGGCACAGGATCTGGCGGTGCTGCATGCCGAGGCCACACGTCTTACTGCACTCCGACCACTCGCCAATATCCCAACTGCTCGATGCAACACACCATGCAAACAGTCAAAACAGATTCATATTTTTATGGCAAAATTATCAGTGATGTTTAATGGAGTTTAATGGAGATTAAAAATGATTACTGGATAAAAAAAAATACCCCATGTATGATAGGATTGAACTTTATTGGAAGAAAAAATACTGAATCATGAAAATGTGCTAAATGAAAAATACATATATTAATTATGAAATGTGTATATATATATATATATATATATATATATATATATATGAAATGAATATATTAATTATATTAATAAATATCAACTCAAATAAAAGACATGCATTCATTTTTTTTGTTTGTTTGTTTTGTCTACTGTCATATGTCTCATGGACCATATGTGGCTATAAATAAATATATATATATATATATATATATATATATATATATATATATATATATATATATATATATATATATATATATATATATATAATAATAATAAAGGAAACAGAAACAAGGGGCACGGTGGCTTAGTGGTTAGCACGTTTGCCTCACACCGCCAGGGTCCGGGTTCGATTCCCGTCTCGGCCAGGTATGTGTGGAGTATGCATGTTCTCCCCGTGCCTCAGGGGGTTTTTTCTCCGGGTTCTCCGGGTTCCTCCCGGTCCAAAAACATGCACGGTAGGTTGATTGGCACCTTGGAAAATTGTCCCTAGTGTGTGAATGTGTGTGTGTCCTGTGATGGGTTGGCATTCCATCCAGGGTGAATCCTGCCTTAATGCCCATAGACTCCGGAGATAGGCACAGGCTCCCCGTGACCCGAGGAAAAAAATCGGATAGTTTATAGCGGTAGAATATGAATGAATGAATGAATAAAAAAATAAAACACTTTGACAAACAGTACGCGGTGTTACTGATTCACCTCTAGAGGCCGCTCTTGTACTCTATAATCACAGAAGATTTTCTCAGGCGCTACGGCAACAGATGGATCTGGAATGACTATCGGAACAGATTTTTTTTGCTGACTGACAATTAATCGGCAAAACTGATAAATCAGTCGGCCTCTAAACCCTATATTTGATTACATTTTTAGATCATTAAAAGTGTGTTTGTTTTATCCATTTCTATTTACATATAAACTTAGTTTTTGTATTCCTATCAGAGACGAAGACTGGAAACTGCACCATTGCAACAGTTGTATTAAGTTTGTAATTCATTCATGTCAAGTGTCTGCTTTACTGATCCGCAACATTTGACCAATCACAGACAAGATTTAAAAACCATCAGTAATGGGGCCCAGGTGAGTAAGAGATGGATTATGGGTATAGTGTATGTGTGTGTGTTTGTGTGTGTTCTCACAATGCAGGACATGGCTGGACATTGCAGGGCTCCTCCTGTGGGCTGGGTTTGGTAGCGCTGTCACAGAGACTGTCAGACACTCGCTCATGAGTGACTCGATGCACACAGCCGAACACAGTGTGTCTGATTCCTAAACACACATGAACAGTTACTACTGTCCATAATAGACAGTAGTCTATATAGACATCTTCTAGATTTGACTAGCAACTACTAGAAATAACGTAGACATACATCTGTGTCTTTGGCATGTTTTTAAAAAAAACAAAAAAATAAACAGATGTGTTGATGCTAAATCCTCCCCTGTTAACTGTGTTTTAACGACATCACTGATCTGTCAGAATTAAACCTGTGAATTCATTATCTATATTGCTACAGCAATACAAATAATAATAATAAGTAGCATACTGTATACTAGGCCTATATTATACAATGTAAGTAAATTACACAATTTTAAATGCTTCAAAATCATGCTTTCTATCGTATTTAGGACCGAGACTGTAGAAATGTTTTGCTTTGGGACCATGCATTTGCAAGAATGGGATTATATTGGTACCAGTAGCAAATCCTTGTGTACTTTATTGAGCTTTATTTTCTTTAATCACGTTTGTGCTGAAGTGTTTGCTTCTGACCTCTGCCACAGGAGGCGCTGCAGTCCGTTGTGCCTGTTAGTTTCCAGTTGTGTTCCCTGTGCCTGCGAGATGGTACCTGCTTTTCAGGTATGTGAGGGGGGATCCGGTGCCCACCTATTCGTTCATGTCCTTCCTGAGACGGCCTTCTGTCGTACCGATCAAATCCCGCTCCTCCGGGCACCGTGTTACCTACAGAAAACAGGGTCCTGATGTACATGCGACTTACAGGATATTAATAAACGCCGTTCAGCGGCAGAACACAATCATACAATGCTGTATTTAGAGAATAGAGTTTAGATGCAGTGTTGGGTTTGGGGTCGTATTTGCATGGAAGGGATTGTGTAAGGATAAAATATCTGTTGATTACTTTTATGTTACTTTACTTATAATAAATGTATGAATTAAGACATGGCGTCCACATGTTTTGCATTTAGTTTCACCAACGATTGCGTGATCCTGCGACTGGGACACCAATTGCATCGTGCTGATATTACCTGTACATAACGTAAAAAAACATGTCGAGCACGGGACAAACAAATGTGCATCTAGATGAATTTTTTATGGCCGTTATCCAGAGCGACTCACAACTGAGCAATTGTAGGTTAAGGGCCTTGCTAAAGGGCCCGCTAATAGGTCCAGAACCCTATACCATAACCACTGTGTTACCGCCTCCCTCTGTTATTAAGTAAGGACTTAATTATTTACAGCATCATATTCCCTGAGACATCAACTTGAATTCCATTAAAAAAATCAGTGTATTTTGTTTTAATTATTATTTATATATGGCTATTTTTCATTATCGTTATATTTTTTAAAATGGAATGTCTGCTAGAATTGCCAATACTAAAATATTTGAACCATCAAAAAAAAAAAAAATCACAAGAAATGTCTCATGCTTTATGGATCGTCCTTGTCCTTCGCAAAACCATTCATTTAATTATGTGTACACCAGCTGAAGGACATCCCTGAAGTGTTATAATATATATTAAGGATGTTAGTTGTTATGATGTGACTTACCCTGCTCTGTGTTAGAGTCTGTGCGGATGGAGTTGTCAGAAGGAAGGATGTACTCATAGTGTACTCTGGGGTTCGGCTGCTGGTAGATCATCTGAGAATAGAAAGACAAAAATGAGTTTTTTTTCCAAATGAAGATTATTACGTACAGAAAGTGTAAATAATTCATTGATGATTTTGCTCGAGGTTGAAAGCAGCGACTTTTCAGGTTATGTAACCCTGAGTATTCAGTGCATCAGAGTGAGGTAATGACTATACATGTAATACATTTTATTGTGCCGTAAGGGTTCGTGTAGTTATGTCAGATACACCATCTTATATATAAACAACGGAACGGAGTCTTGATTCTGCCAATGGTAAAAAACAAAAGGTTATTTTCAATTCTAAAAAAAAAAAGATTAAACGTCGCGTCTGCGAGGAAAAAACAGCCAGAATTGTGAGATAAAAAGCCGCAATTGTCTCATTGTAACTCGCAATTCTGACTATTTTTCTGGCTATTGCGACTTTATATCTCACAATTCTGCTTTTTTTCCATGCAGAACTACAATATATGAACTTGTGAGGAAAAAAGTCAGAGTTGCGAGATAAAATCGCATTTACTAAGAAAAAAAAATCTGAATTGTGAGATAAAAAGTCGCATTTTCCAAAAAAAAAAGAACTGTGAGAACGAATTGCGAATAATAAAGTGAAAATTGCGGCTTTTTATCTCAAAATTCGTAAAAAAGTTGCAATAATCTTTTTATCTTTTTTCACTGGCGGAAACACTTGGACATTTTTAACGTAGGAAAAAAAAAGAAAAAAATGTGAGCAACCCTGAATTTCAGTTCTTTTTCTATATAACTCCTAGTGCTTATCTAAACTGGCCTAACTGAACATCCAGATTCGGATTTATGTAATTCTTTTAACTAAGCACATCTGACAATCTGGCTTTATTTTCCATCTTTTAAAACCATTTGATTCACTTCATCCTATTATCAAGCATTTAAGCCAAAGTTGATCAGGAAACTAAATGGAGGTCGTTCAATCAAATCCAATCTGAAGATTTCGCTTGTAAATAACACTCACGTAGACGTCCAGGATCTCATTGGTGGGTCCTTCAGCTAGAAAGGATTCTCCGGCAGTGCTGCTGATCTCATTGGGGCGTCTGTAAGTGAACATCGTCCCTCCTCCTTCGTACTTTCCAGGCCGGTCGATGGCCCAGTTTCCATTAATGATGGAACGTCCAGAGCGACTTCGCAAAGCTGCCGGGGAAATAAATGACGCGCTTAAACTGGGAGTTCGCGCCAAGCTGTTGGCGTGGGTGCACAAACATCTGCTTTATTTCTGCACAACTAATTATGGCGATTTGAGGAAATCCGCTTCATCATTCAGTTCCTTATTTGACATAGGATTTGAATGATATTATGAAGTGCTGCAAAAATAAAAAAAACACCATATTTTACATTTTCGAGCAGCAGAATCTGTGTGACGCATTTTTTTTTGTATTTGTGCTTCCAGGTATCTAGCATTGACCATATAACTTTACAACTTAGCAAAATCACCAGAGACATCATTTACAAATTAATTCAGTCAGCAGAAGCTCTGCAGATTTCCTTGGGAATATCCTTTCGAATTTTCCGACCTCGGTTTGGCATTTCAGCAAAGCCGTTTAATCCAGCAGCCTTCACCCGGGTCTTCTACGATCTATTGTCTATTGTCTGCTTGAACTAAAACTCCACTCATGGTTCTGTTCAGTTTTACCAGTGCAACAGTGCAATACGACCCATCTCTATTTTTATTTGTTTTTTCCTCCAGTTTGTTTATTTTACTTTAATATTTGTACAATGTAAGGAAAAAGTGCCAACAATTGAATATAATAAGCTCATTTATGCAGTTAAAATATTAACAAAATGTGCGATATGTGGAAGCTCAGTGGTGAAGGCATTGGTCTCTGGACCGGAAGGTCGCAGGTTCAAACCAAGCTGCCGTTGATGGGCCCTTGAGCAAGGCCCTTAACTCTCAACTGCTCAGTTGTAAGTCACTCTGGATCAACTGTAAATATAAATGCAATATGACCAATTTCTGTTTTTATTTTTATCTCAAGTCTGATAGTGCTTTATTTATTTATTTATTTTTCCTCTTTATTTATTGTACTTTAGCATCTATACAATGTAAGGAAAAAGTACGAACCATTGAATATACTACGCCATTTATGCAATTAAAATAATACCAGTGCCATACGACCGTTTCTATTTTTCTTTACTTTTTCCGTCATATTTGATAGTGCTTTCTTTTTTATATTTTTTCCCTATTTATTTATTTTATTTAATAATTATACAATGTAAGGAAAAATGGTCTTTCTTTTCTTTTTTTTTCTTTTAGGCTGCTGTGAAATCAAAATTTCCCCACACTGTTTGATGAACAAAGGTTTATTTGATCTTATCTTATGTTTCTGAGCGTTTTTTGACATTGGCGAGTTAACGGCTGCCGAACTTCATCTGCGTAATTAAAACGGCTGCTGAATTTCTAGGGGAAAGCGGTCGCTAATGAAAGCGTGTTTATTTCCATGACCCCTACAGCAGGAGAGGAAGGAGAGCGAATGTATGGTCCTGTCTGCAGCGAGACAGACACACTGCTGGGGCCAGACGTGGCTCTCATTAAAGCAATGTCTCCAACTATAAAGCACTAACATTCCTCCAGTCACTCCTCATATAGCAGGAGGACTCTCATCCTCTTTGTCTCTCTCTCTCTCTCTCTCTCTCTTTCTCTCTCTCACACACACAAACACACACATACATGCGCATTTAGAGATGCGGCCGTTATAAAAACCACCATTTTCATTCATTCATCTTCTACGTCTATTTGCGATCTTCCCTCGGGTCATGGGGAGCCTGTGCATATCTCAGGCATCTATTGGCATTAAGGCAGGATACACCCTGGATGGAATGCCAAACCATCACAGAGCAAACACACTCACATTCACACACACACCCACATTCATACACTAGGGACAATTTTTCCAAGGTGCCAATCAACCTACCATGCATGTTTTTGGACCGGTGGGAAACAAGAGAACCCGGAGAAAAAAACCCTAAGACACGGGAAGAACATGTAAACTCCACACACACATGGCCGAGATGGGAATCGAACCCGGACCTTGGCGGTGTGAGAGGAAGACATGCACGGTAGGTTGATTGGCACCTTGGAAAATTGTCCCTAGTGTATGAATGTGTGTGGATGTGAGTGTGTGCATTGGGTTGGCATTCATTCCATACAGGATGTGTCCTGCCTTGATGCCCGAAGACACCTGAGACACAGGTTCCCTGCAGCGGTAGAAGATGAATGAATGAATGAATGAATGTTATTTCTCTATGAGTTTTATCCTTATAGATTTGTTCATATGTTTCTGAATTGGAATTGAGAACGGAATTAAAACCTTTATGTTTTTAATCTGGCAAATCAGATTCCGAACCCCTTCCTACACGTACACGTGTGTAAACTTTCCCTCACCAAGGTAGTTTTGGCTCTTGATCATCTCTGTGATGTTGATTTTGGTGGCTCCCTGTGGGATCTCGACAATCTTGTAGTAGCCCACATTGGACAGGCTGTACTGGAACAGTCCGGAAACCAGCCGGCACGCCGTGTTGTCCCCACCGCACACGCCACATTTATCCAGCACCTTCCCTGAACCCAAGAGCTCGTCACAGCCTGGACTCTGTCACATACGAGCGAAAGAGAAAAAAAGACAGAAAGAGTGTTTCATGTGAAGCATCTGTTACTGATTTTCTCACCACATGATGAAAATCCCTTCACCATGCTGCATGTGGGGGGAAAAAGATGTTTAAAGATCTCAAGAGCCTGAACACATTTAGTTACACTGACTGGTCGTAATCAACAAAAATAAATAAATAAATAAATGTGAATGATAGGAATAGTTTTCGTTTCTGGTATCAATATCGATACTAAATCATGCTGCAACTTAGTTTATATATTTTACTCATACATACAACCGCATTTACAGTTCCTGCACCGGGGAGAAGCCTGGAGCATATTGTTCAGCTGAGAACCTTGAACCGTTGGCCTTTCCTCAGCCACCAAAACCGAAACATAACTTTTAAAGGAGCCACGTACCATATTTAACAATTAAAACACATAAAAAATTTAACATTGAAATGAACAAGAAATTAATATTAAAAGAATAATTTCCGATTTGAATGAAACATTAAATAATTAATGTATTAAATGGAGACATTGTGAGTGAAATTATATATATCTATATATATATATATATATATATATATATATATATATATATATATATATAAACATCTGTCACAATTAGCGTATTAGAAAATATGAAAAGTATTAATTTATGGTATATTTGCGGTACATTTATGGTACAATTGCAAAATGTGCAATTAAAATGCTTAGTAGATATCATTTTGAGATTGTCCTTCAGACGCTACCAAAAGGTTTTCCAAAAAAAAAAACAGTAACAAAAATGTATCCATCAACTTAATTAACGATTCCTTAAGTAAATTGAGTAATTCGATTACAAACAATGATCGAGGCAGTAAAGAGAAAAGGGGGTGTTTAAAGATCTCAAGAGCCAGAACACATTTAATTACACTAACTGATCATAAGCAACAAAAAAAGAAAGACGTCAGCCATTGCATCTTGGTAGCACTGAGATTTGAACTCACACCCTTTCCCTGTACACAAACCCCTTATATATAAACCCATACTGTGTGAACTAACCCTAACCCTAACCCTAACCCTAGTGAACCTTGCTTCCAGTCATATATGACAACATGCAGAAGAAGGCAACAAATAAACCTGAGATATAAGGAAGCCAGGCTCAGACATATAGAATAAAAATAATAGAATAGCCTTTATTTGTCAGATATGGAGCACAGAGGGTTAAAGGCCTTGCTCAAGGACTCAATGGTGAAGCTTGGCGATACCGATGCTCAAACCCCTGACCTTCCGAACAGTATCCCACCCATGTACACCCCTCCCTGACACAAACAACACAAAGTCCTGGAGCAAGAGGGTTAATGGCCTTGCTCAAGTCCCCAAGAGAGGTGGATTGTTGAGATTAGGGCTCGAACCCACAACCCACTGATCAGTAACTCAAAGCCTACAAATCTAATTTTATATATAAGGAATATTTATAATCAACCTTGGTTAACCGCACAGGTGTACATAATATGATAAGTGAGAAATAAACCAAATAATAAATGGAATTATAAAATATTCACACAGAAGAGAAAAAAAAGAGGTTTAAACATGGTTTTAAATCCAGATCATGTGAACCGGTACTAATATGTAATTTCTTTCTACTGCAAAAAACACTCTCCATTGTAGGTGAGATGGCAGTAAACACAAGATTTATTGATCTAAGTGATCAAGATGGGTTATGAGGAATTATTATGTCAGTGGGCATTTGTTTACAGAGTGCCTTATGGACAAAAACTTAAAGCCTTAACCCATGAGCTAAGTAGAACGTTTAATACACGGCAATAAAACAAAGAACACCTTACCACCAGTGTTGGGGAGTAACTAGTTACATGAAATGGTGTTATGTAATTTAATCACCAAATAAAAGTAACAGTAATTTGTTTAGTTACTGAGAAAAAAAAAACTTGTAATTACATTACAGTTACTTTCGAAAAGTTTGCACATCCCAAAGACCCCCATCCAAACCTCCTCCAAGACCTGCCCCCTGTCAACAATGCGATTCTGATGCATCTCATTTTCAAAAAACATAACATACTTTTTCAGTAGTACTACAACAGTACTACTTTTTACTTTTTCAGTAAGCGCCACCTAATGGACAAATGAATCTAATCAAAAGAGTAATCAACAATAATCAGTTTCTTTACTTTTATAAAGTAATTGAAAAGTTACACTATTTATTACATTTTGAATAGGGACATTTGTAATCTATTACATTTCCAAAGTAACCTTCCCAACACTGCTTATGACACAGAAAATAAAACAGTATGAAGTGTACATTGTATGGACGTTCCATTAGAACTCTACATAATGTGCTAAAAACATATATTAACTCTACTATAAAACCCCAAGACAGGATCAGGATCTTTGCTGAAATCTCCTCAGGGCTTTAAGCAATCACACTGGACCTTAAAGCACTTCTGGAACCTCTCACGCTGCTCTCAGTGGGTGGTGGTACACCGTCAGGCTCCAGCACAACGACGGATGAATCAGTGATTTAAAGTTTTTTTCATTTAAAGTAATGATTTAAAGCTTTCCTTAGAGGCAGTTTCAGATGGAGATAAATTGACTGGTCACTGGTCATGGGGCCGGACGACTCCTTTTGCAAATTCCTCACCATTAGTGCAAGGAGTCACTAGCGTATGGAGTCTGGTGTCTGCGCGACCACAATAAAATCACTGATTCAACTCAGATGCTGAGAGGTCATCGTGCAAGTCGTTGTTGGTGAACGAACGAAAACCCCGACAACAAAGAATAAAAAAAGAACAGATGTATAAAGAAATTGCAGTCCGTGGCCTTCCGAGATCATTTCAGCATTGACCTTTCCTCAGCCACCAAAACAGGAGCATTATTCTTAAAGGAGCCACGTACCATATTTAACAATTAAAACACATAAAAAAATGTAACATTGAAATTTAATATTAAAAGAATAATTTCCAATTTGAAATTGATATACATATTTTGATTCACCTCACACCTCCAGGATCGGGGTTCGATTCCTGCCTCTGCCATTGTGTGGAGTTTGCATGTTCTCCCCGTGCCTCAGGGGGGTTTTCTCCATGTTCTCTGCTTTGCCCCCCCTATCCAAAAACATGCATGGTAGGTTGATTGGCACCTTGATAATTGTCCCCTAGTGTATGAATGTGTGTGTGAGTGTGTGTGTACCCTGTGATAGGTTGGCATTCCATACAGGGTGTAGGGTGTGTGTCTATCCCAGAGATGCCTGGGATAGACACAGGTTCCCCTTGATCCGAGGAAAGATTGGATAAAGCGGTAGAAGATGAATGAATGAATGAATGTTATGTTGTGCCTATAAGATTGCCCAAGATGTATGGGCAAGGACATGTCAAAACTGGCAAATACACTATATGGACAAAAGTTTATGCACCTGACCAGAAGATTGTAGGAGAAGATTGGTGCTTTTTAGTCCCCATTACATGTTATAATGACCTCTCCTCTTCTGGGAAGAAGTCCCACTCGATTTATGAATGTGTTTGTGGAGATTTATGTGACAGCCTAGTGCGTGTTAGTATTAGATCTCTATAGCAATATCTTCTATACCAACCCATAAAATGAATGGCTTTGTGCACAGGATCATTGTCATGCTAGAACAATGGATTCTACCAGATCCAAACACGTCCTATACTATTGTATGAACCATATATGGCTGGACAGGTCAGGTGTCCAAATATTTTTGACCAGTCAGTTGTGGTGTCTTAGCATCGTATGAAAACCAAACATCTCATTTGTGTTATTCTTCTATAATCTTTTTCTCTCTTCTCCGTATTCCTTTATCCCCGTTTTCATCTCATCACATTCTTCTTCTTCTGTCCTCACTTCTATTTTCTTGCTTCCTTTGCTGCTCTTCTTTACATTTACATTTACCTTTGCAGCATTTGGCAGACGCCCTTATCCAGAGCGACATACAACTGAGCAATTGAGGGTTAAGGGCCTTGCTCAAGGGCCCACTAATGGCAGCTTGATGGTGGTGGGGCCTGAACCTGTGATCTCCCGGTCCAGAGTCCAACACCTTAGCCACTGGGCTACCACCTTCCTTCTTTCCTCTCTGCTTCTTATTCATTTATATTTCCTGTCCTTACGTCTTCTCTTTCTTCCTCTAACCAGTTTGCTATATTTTCCCTTCCCCTTTCCATAGAATTTCACTGTCATTCATTCCTAGTCTTAATTTCTTATTTTAATGCTATCTGTAATTCCTAATATCGGATGAGTGGGATTAGTAATCCTGTTTCTAGGATCAAAAAAGCATCGTTTTATTCTGTACGATTGGGCTTTCATGCAGGATTCTGTTCTGTCCTGTGCGCATACTTATCAATATTTAACATCATTTTTAAATCATATGATAAACTTATTTATCGCTATTAAATGAGATCATCTGTAGCAATATGAAATAAATCTGATCTTAGCTACATTTAAGCACCATGTAAATAAATACTGTTTAACACAAATATCATTAGGATCATATCCAAGGTCAGGATGAACTATTAACATGCCTGAATGGATAATAATGATGAGTTATGAGTTAAATGTATTTTTTGCATCGTTGCGTCACATAACGCAAAAGACACATCTATATTTTACTTAAAGTTCTGAAAATACACATTTTTACATTAATATTTATATTCATATGTAAATGAATTTGTGTATCATCAACCAGTCACTCACTTTCTGAGCTACTGTCTCTGTTACTGTCTAACAGGAACTGAAATAGAGACTGAAATATAGACATGTATGGTCTGAATTACAGACAAAACCTATTAAATGTATGAAAAATGCTTTTCTAGTAAATCCATTGGGTCAGATTCGAACCAAACTCAGCTGAGGGAAGTAAAACTGTTGATGCATTGTGCTGCCAACAGGGTTTACTTATTTACATTAATTCTTTTACGTGCATGTAAAAGATATATGTATCTGCTTAATAATGGCCAAAATAACTATCTCCTTACTTGCATTAATTACGCATATTGCACCTATCGATCGGGATAGTGTCAGAAGCAGATGCAAAACAATGTCAACCAAATTATTCGATTTGGAATTTTATCTGAATATAGTATAATATTCACATTATTTAAAGTCCAGGCGAAAATATGCACTGGTTTCAGCCGGACATGAACAGTACAGTAAGATGACTTTACATAAGGCGCTAATGATATTCTGCCGCCTGTAGATCGGAATGAAACGGAAAAGCGACTGAACTCCCATATTTGTTTCATTATAAGCATTTCACCGATCAAAAGAACTGCTGACTTTGCAAGTTTGCTGCCATGTGCGTGGAGAGAAGCTGCAGATGCAGACGGATGACTAGGACCCTTCCTTTAAGAGACATTAACTATCATACACTGTTTATCATAGCCTTGAATAAAAAGATGTGTCGGGTAAACATTCTAATGTTGTGATTACAGAACTTGATTACAAACTAATAAAATGAGCAATGGCTTTCTTCGAAAAACTTCCATTCTAATAACACATGGATCTTAACACATTAATATCAAGTCTATTAAACTGAAGAAAGAAAAGAATAAAAGAAAAATTAATCATTCAATTAAATTTTATTTCTATAGCACTTTTCACAATGTGCATCGTCTCAAAGCAGCTTTACAGAATGGGATAATTACACAACATTAAATATTTATATGGATGATTTATGTGTATTTATCCCAGATGAGTGAGCCTGGGGTGACAAGGAAAAACTCTCTTAGATGGAATGAATGGAATAGATTAGAACTTTATTGTCATTGCACAACAAGGTACAACGGAACTGTGGATGAGCCCCGACGACAGGCGAAATATAAACAAGAATATTAGAAAAATGGGTAAGAAAAAAAATATATAAAAAATATAAAAATATGAGAAAATGGAAGATTATTTACAAATATATGCACATCTATCTCTGGCTATATGACTTGCCATATAGAGTACATGATGAAACTATTATATTGCACTGTATGAAGTTTCATAGTAATAAATTATTGCACAGTTTTACAGTGTGCAAAAAATGCACGGTAATAAGGTTGTATCAGGGTGGTAGCCCAGTGGTTAAGATGTTGGACTCTGGACCAGAAGATCACGGGTTCAAACCCCACCACCCCCAAGCTTCCACTAGTGGGCCCTTGAGCAAGGCCCTTAACCCTCAACGCTCAGTTGTAAGTCGCTCTGGATAAGGGCGTCTGCCAAATGCCGTAAATGTAAATGTATGAGGAAGAAACCTGGAGAGGAAGCGGACTAAAAAGTGGAACCTCATCCTCATCTGGGTGTTATTAAGAGTGTGATACAGAATGGCAGAAAGAGTGAAACTGGAGTGTGTGATTATGAATAATGTCCATCTGCAGTTCTGTATAGTCAGATGATATGGAATCTAAAGAAGTGCAATATCAAATTCGGCAAGAAGTGGGATCCAAACGTGGTACTTATGATAATTTTTAAAGGAGCCACGTACCATATTTAACAAGTACAACACATAAATGAACAAGAAATAAGCAAAAAACTAGATGAGTCAGGATGTTTGCAGATGTTCAGTACATCACTAGATGGTTCGCGATGAAGCGGGGCCTTGTTTATTTCAGCATTAACTCAACAGAATCATCTGTTGTCCAGAAAAGAAAAAGCTCATGAGTGTTTCCGGGACCTTATTTTTATTTATTTATTTATTTTTTGGTATTCAAGGACCTTTCATTTTTAGACTAAATATAACCATATGAAGAAAAGCATTGGTAAACTTGATTTTCTCGGCTATACTTCTTTCCCTAACTGTTATCGCAAAACTAATGGTAAACATTTGTAAAAGATAAAGTAGCCCCAGGATTCCCTTCGCTTGTACTAGGAGACAGTATGACAGTACTAGGTGTCATATGAGTGATAGATCTCCTGCTATGGAGCTCTGACCTCAGCCATATTGATCACCTTTGGGATGGATGTGAACACTGACTGAACCCCAGGCTTCCTCACACTCACCTACATCAGCACCCATCCCAAATCTCCATAAGCACACTAGGAAATCTAGTGGGACAAACGAATAGCGGAGTGAATTAAAGAGTAAATTTAATGTGGAATGAGATACTCTATAAGCACATACCATACTTATAACTCCGGTGTCCAGAAGAGAAAGAAGAGGAAGAGGATTTTCCATGTATGCACCGAGTGTATCTTACAGCACTTTGGGAAAAAACTCAATTTGAGTAGGGTTAAAAAAAAAATCTATATTAAAATACTAATCATATATTCATGGCCTCCAACATAACTTACAGATATTGACTCGTTTTTTCTCAGTAACCGTAAATGTTCCATTTATTTTGTAATTAAATTCCGTAACATGTACAGCCGTTATATGTAACTAATAACTCCTCATCACTGAACGCACTGCGTTTTCCACCTCTAGAAACCTAGTAAACTGTGCTGGCTGTGTTAAAACACAACAACACATAAGCCATGTAGAAATGACAAATTGATCCAAAAACACCACTTTCTACAAAAAGCTTGTCGGTAAACCCAAAAGTAGAGCACTCTTTGGTAACCTGTCAGATACAGTAAACACATTTGTAGAAGTTCCCTGTGTCTGGAATCTGTGATGTATAAATTACAGTATAAAGCATCACTGCTCCAGGGTGGTCCGGCCCATGTGCTTTGGCCCACTGTGCTAACATTTTGTTTTGCCTGTACAGAGCAGAGCAGCATACAGGAGCTTCTTCAATGTTAATGACAATTGAAAAGGAATAGATTTTTGGCGATCGAGAAAACGCAAAATACACGCAAAGACCGAAAGTCTTCCAGCCAACAGAGTGTCTGATTTCAGAATCAGAAATAGTGAAACATACCAGAATGGCAATAAAAAGACACATGCGCTGCTGCATTCTTTGCACATCCTGCTGTCCTACTATAAAGTGTGTACATAGCTACCAGCTAGAATCAATTTTATTTTTCACATGCAGGCATTTCAGTGTAAAGATTAAAAATGATTGTAGCAGCTCAGTGATCACTCTTTACCTACAATTGGGGTCATTAAAGATTGATTTCATTGACAATAAAGTAAAAAGAATATTTTTATACTAGAAAAAAGAGGAAATGTTACTAGGCAATATAATAGGATTTTAAAAGTAGTAACTTATTTCTAATATTTATTTCTATCTTTGGGGAAATAATGGTTTAAAAATTAGGTTACCAATCAGAAAGTCAGCAGTTCAAGCCCTGGCATGAAAGGCCCTTGAGCAAAGCCTTAAACCCTCTTTTTCTCCTTGAACTCATAGGTGCTGTATCAAGAATTTCACCAAGGTATTGCACAAATGTTACAAGTAAAAACTTGTTTCTAGATGAACAGTGGTTTAAATCTGTGGTCCCCATCCCCCGATCCTTGGACCAATACCGGGTCAGTTGGCACCTGGGCTGCACAGAAAGAATTCATAACTTACATTATTTTCAATTTATTTATTATCTGATTCTGAATGTGGTTTTATTTTGTAAAATTACTGGAACTTCTCCGCCACACTAGCTTGCCTCGGTCACTTGTCTTCCCTCCATCCGTTACCTTCTTAGAGGTGCTGCTCCGGCCGCTAACACATAATACATCACTGCTAAATTGACACCCCCGAGCTAGCAACATGAACTAAAAACAAATGGGAAGATACTTTGCGCAGGGTAAAAGAGCTAGTGAGGAGACAGAAGAAGATCCTACGACTGTGAAGTAAAAAGAAAGCTGCATTTAACAAACAATAACAGGAATCCTACATGAAATATGGATTTATTGCAGCAGGTCATCCCACGCACCAAACTCCGCTCTGCATACTATTGCGGCAACCGGCTCTCTAATGACACAATGACGCTTTCAAAAACTGCTTCGCCACTTGCAGACCAAACATTTTGCATTCAAATACCAGTTTTTATGTCGCTCATATCATTTTATTTCGTTGGATTTATCCAAAAGACCTTAAAGGCCGCTCTATGAAAATATTGTCTGATATTACACTGGTCCGTGGCGCAAAAAATATTGGGGACCTCTGGTTTAAACCAACAGATGTAGAAGATATATGTGTGTGTCTCGGCTCGGCTACGAACCCAATGATGTTTCACATCCGTGCTCACATCCCGTATCGATGATGATGCTTAATTAGGCTTCTGGGGACCGACGTGAGGAAGTCTTCTCTCCGTCTCTGTTACCATATGTACTATATACACTATATATACATATCCACACACACACACACACACACACAGTTGGACTGAGGTGAACCTGATGCACTGCAACAATTCCTCATAAGCACGATCTGAGGCACGAGGCCAAGCTTACCCTCACAGCGTAACCACATGGCGATAGTAAAGTCGGCTAAAATAGCCAGAACAGTGTTGATCCAACTGGTGTTATGGGCGTTGGGTTTCCCAAAATGCTCCGACGCAAAAAGCATGCAGCAAATTCTAGCAAGGTTAGAGGTCATCTCTATGTAGCAAGCGTCTCAGAATATACGAGGCGCTCTGTAAACTCGTCTTCTGTGGTGATGATATATTACAGGAGACATTATATATTTCGATTTTTGTGACGTTTTAAAAGAAAGAAAAAGAAAAGAAGGAAAGGAAGGAAAACCTGAGCTGGCATTTTGGTGGCTCCCCTCAGCGTCGGTGTATATCAGCCAGTGTGTGGGCTGTGGTCATGACAGCTTAACGACGCGGAGGTTCACCACATTTCTGGAGCCAGCAAACGGGAAACTGTGTGCTGACTGACACCAAAAAAAAGACCAACGCAAGCAAAGAGAGAAGGATGCAGCTGGAAGAGCGTTGTGCAATAAGCCACATCTTTTCCATTCATAAAGAATAACACTATTCATCTCATAACTGAACTGGCTGAAGGTGATGATCAGTAGAGCAAAAAGAGAGAAAGAGATATTTTAGGTATTAGAATGGTGCTCCGTGTGATCTCCTTACTGAATTGAAACGCTGTATGATTAAACACGAGCTTCATTTTCATACAATTTTTAATGTTATGTTCTTATGTACAAGACAATCTTAGTTATCCATGAAATTACGGATGTTTGAGGACAGAATTGGGCTGCACTTAATGTCACATTCGTTTACAGTGGTTCAGGATATCACAAGTTGCATATAGCCACCTATATATATATATATATATATATATATATATATAACGAGAAGCCAGGAAATCTAACTTCTCCTTCTAACACAGTACAAGGATGAAACCTTGACCGAACCCAAAGCTCCCAGATTTTAACATTGACCTTAAAGATTATGACCTTATAATTAGACCGATTTAGGGTTTCTGCTGAATAACTGGCAGCATCAAAAAAATCCACATGGATAATTTTTCCGGTAAAATACCAGTTTTATGCAGTTGGCAGCATTTTATTTTGTTGTATTTATCCACCACACCTTAAAGGCCGGTCTATGAAAATATTGGGGAAAAAAAACACTCCAGTAAAATTATGACTAAATTTAAATATATCTATATATAACTTTATTATAACGTATAACTATATTATAACTTTTAAAAACAGTGACTTCCACTGCTGCTACAAATGATGAAATGGATAGATTTAAACATAAAAATGCTCACAGACAGAAGGTACTTGATTTATCCGGAATAAACAGTTGCGAATGAACGTACCTGAGCCGGCCAGGACTGCACGTGTATTTGAATGTTGAAAAGCAGCAGCAGGAGTGATAAAACCGAGAGCATAGTGTCTCGTTCGGCACGACAGCTATCCACGGAAAATTTCCCTGCGTCCTCATCCACTACGCTTTCTCCGAACGCCCATCATCACTCGCTCGCATACAACCTGGAGTAAGATCTGAGACCTTGTGCAGCCACGAAGGAGCAAAAAAAAAACACTCCGGACCTTCACAAGGAAAAGTGTGCACTGCTAAAAGTGAGAGAGGAGGCACAGCTGAAGGAATGGAGGGGTGGGAGAAAGGGAGTGGGTGAGACGGAGAGGGACAATATAGGAAATCGAGAGGAAATGAGAGATGTGTGTAAGTCTTAGAAAGAAAAAAAAGAGAGAGTGAGAATGAAAATGAATGTGGTGGAAATGACTGGAAGGTAAAAGGATGGAACGACTAAGGAAGAGAAGGGAGGTGGAGAAATAGTCTCTGCTCTATAAACATCAGTAAGAAACTTTTTGGATGTTAGAGAAATTAAGACAATTACTTGCCAACGTGTTAAACACAAAAATAGGTTCAGAGAGAGAGAGAGAGAGAGGGAGAGAGAAAGAATGAAAGGCGAAAAAAAGAGTGAAAACTTTCAGACGGCATGTGGCCTCTTATACGGTCAACTGTCATTAGTGTTAATCTTAGAGAAAAATTCTCGTAGAAGAGTAGATGTTTTTTTCCTCCTGTTAGTGAGATTAACCCCTTGTTGACGATTGTTGCAGAATCGATTCGAACCGCGAAGGAGCCGATTTAATGTCTGTATTCCTCCAATGCCCATTGATGCATATTTGACACGTACCATCGATCCTATTGGAGGCAATAACTGCGCCATCTAGCACAATTATAGTATCTGCTATACATATAAAAAAATACATTCATCTTCTTCTTCTTTATCAGACTTCACTCTCGGGTCGTGGTGAACCTGTGCCAGGCGTCTTCGGGTATCAAGGCAGGATACACCCTGTATGGAAAGCCGACCCACACACTCATATTCACACACTAGGGACAATTTTCCAAGGTGCCAATCAACCTACCGTGCATGTTTTTGGACCAGGGGGGAAACCGGAGAACCCGGAGAAAAACCCCCTGAGAGAACATGCAAACTCCACACACACACACACACACACACACACACACACAGAGGCGGGAATTGAACTCCCAACCCTGGAGGTATGAGGCAAACATGCTAACCACTAAGCCACTGTGCGCTCAGCCTAAATACAGGTAGAGGTGGTAGCTCAGTGCTTAAGGCCTTTGCCTCTGGACCAGAAGATCACAGGTTCAAATCCCACCACCACCACCATAAGGGCCTTGACAAATAATGTAAATGTAAAATACATATAATAAATGGGATTTTGATGGAAATCTTTATTAATGTACATGCCATTAAAGTCAACGTTTCATTTAAAAAATGCCATTTAAGCTTTATTCATTATCGGGCGATAAAGTGTACGAGCCATGGGTTAAAGCCATCAGGGTGCTGTGGACACAGTAGTCCCTGAAGTAAATAATTGAGGGGTTTGTATAGAAACATTAAGACATAAACAAGCCGACGTAAACAAGAGACTGGGTGACGGGACAAGCAGGAATTAGGAATTTGAAGAGGTGAGACTTGAGTCTAGATTTAAAGACAGACAGAGAGTAATGACCCGAATTTCTTTTTGAGAATATTATGCATCACAATACATAAATCTTTTGTTTAAAGGCATTCTTGGCTGTAAAAAATAATATAAATATACAATATAAGTGGCACTATATAGCCAAAACTGAGACACCTGACTCTTCCAGCCATATGTACTGTTTGAGCTAGAGACCTGCACTCCCGTGGGACCTGACGCAAACGAGTGCGGCATGGGAGAAGATTTGATGGTGAACGCAGATGCGGGCGGGAAAATATTCATGTGTGTGCAGGTTGCTGGAGAATACAAAAAAAAAAAACTTTTCTGAAATATCAATTAAAATGAAATGAAATGATATACAGCGGAAGCAACTTAAATATTGCCTACTAGAGAAAATAACATATTTATGGATGAACGGGCACGGGAGCAGGACAAAATAATGTATATTTTTGCGGGAACGGGACAGAACTTAAATATTGTGGGCAAGAATGTGACAAAATGACGTATATTTTTCTGGAATGGGACAAAACGTAAATATTGAGGGTGGGAACGGGACAAAATAACATATTTTTGCGGTACCGGGACAGAACCTTTCAGATGGGAAAATCTATCCTAGGCAGGACTCTAGTTTGAGGCACACAATTGTACAGGATGTCCTTGGATGCAAAAACATACATTTGTGACCCAAAAACAGGCTGCAGAATTCCAAAATCCCTGTCCACAAAGCCATCATAACCCTATTGAACACCTTTGGGCAGAATATGAACGCTGACCGAACCCCAGACCTCCTCATCCTACACCAGTAATGTCAAAAAACTCTGAAATCTTGTTGAACTTTTTTCCAGAAGGGTTTGAGGTTATTATAACAGCAAACGGGCACCATTTGTTGGATCACTGAAGCAAAGACCCTGCACTCCGATTGAAGTGTGGATTAAATTTCTGCGTCTCTCATAAGTCGCTTTGGATGAAGGCATCTGGTGAATGAATCGATGTAAATATTCACCCAGTTCACCTGACAGAGAATCAGTGAGGGAGCAGGAACAGCTTGTCTGAGAGTCCTCAATTCGCAGATGCCTTTCTTATCATCACATGATCTCAGGATTCATTCTGCTTTAAATATCAACGCGCACGCTTTATTCGTTATCAGGCGGATAAAGTGTACGGACAATGTTAAAGCCATTAGTGTGTAGAAAGTAGTCTCTGAAGGAAACTTTGACATAATTGAGGGGGTTTGTATAGAAACATTAAGGCATAAACAAGCCGACATAAACATGCATGGAGGGAAGATCGTGAATAGCCTTAAATGTTTGAAGAAGAACGCGGAGCTTGTGTGCTGAAATGAAGGGGTTTTAGTAAAGATACAAGCTGCCAAACTTTATGAAGGGATTTTTGTGAGGGACCAAAAAGAATTACAGTAAACAGGTAACAAGACTGTAAACAAGAATAGCTTTAGCATGCAGAGTGAGGGAACACATGCTACATGCTAAATACACTGATGGTAAACACAATGGTGAACCACAAATAAGTAACTCACTGTTACAATTAAGAATTAAACATTAAATAGCAGCTCTTAAGCTCTTCATTAGGGGATTGAAAGGTAATAAGGTTTTATTAGCAGGAAATTTCATTGTTATTTTATGGAACAGGTTTCCCACCAAGAGGTGGGAAAATTGCTACTGTATGCTACTGGAGGAGCGGTGTAGTCCAGTGGTTTAAGGCATTGGGCTGCTGATTGGAAGGATGGGAGTTCGAGCCCCGGTATCACCAAGCTGCCGCCCTTGGGTCTTTGAGATAGGCCCTTAACCTTCTGCGCTTCAAAAACAAGCTGGGATATACAAAGAAATAATTCCACTGTGCTGTAACGTATATATGTAACAAATAAAAGCTATTCTTCTATTCTTTAACAGTTTACAAAAGATATGTCTGGAATATGGGTGTTCCAATATTTTTGCCCACATAGTGTATGTACCAGATTTTGGGTTATTATTGGGTTATTATCATGAAACAATGAGCAACTTTTATGTACACCACAACAATTTGCACATAATTACAAAGTTACTAATTTATTAATGAAGGTCTGGTTGTGTTTATAAAAAAGGTGTACAGTTAAATTCAATGTAACCCAAGAGCTGTAAAACGAACATTCATTTTCCTCACCATTTCAAAAAATGCACGTTACTAACAAACCCATTCAATACTTTACAAACTCATAAACAACAAACTGATGCTTGATATATCCACCCAACACATTCCAGTGAGTGCACGATAATGTGAAACTATTATTTCTATCACTACTGTCTATAATTGGCAGGCAATAAATAGCAGGCAATAATTGGCATGCCCTCTCACCCCGAGGCAACAGGTGTCCCAACACCATCAAAAAAAAAATGGCCTCCTGTTTAACAGCCATTCTGTGCTCATAACATACACTCATGCCTATCCATTACTGAGGTGCGGACAGCTTTCCATCCAAGTTGTAGTGGATGGAGCACACACAGACACACACACACACACATGCAAAGCAGTAAAATACCCTTCCAGAACCCCTCCGCCCATTGCCATGGATTCTCCATCTGCAGTTTCTCCTCATCAGAGGACAATTATTAATGTCGTCCTTCATCAGCTGCTCAGCTCGTTATAACACGAGGATCCCCACCGGGCTTTCCTGACTAATGAGGAACTACAAGGCAGAAGGTCTTCACACTGCATGTACGAGAGGCACATACTTTTTATGACAGTGGAAAAGCAGAACTTTTCACCAGGATTCGTGTGTGGTAGTGACACAGGATGCGAGGTCAAAAGGAATGCAGCTTTGGCAGGATTTAAAATCATAATTTGTCATCATTTTGGACAGGAAGGAAGCACTCAAAACATGTAAAAATAGAAATCCACTTTGAAAAAATATTATTGAAGTAAAAGTAAAAAGTGCTCTCTTTAAACTGTCAATGGGGAAAAATCGAAGTCTTGAATACATCATATGAGATGTATCTTAGCATTTGTGTTTGTGTGTGTGTGTGTGTGTGTGTGTTATTCCCAGCAGCAGGCATTAATTGGCATGCCCTCTCACCCCGAGGCAACAGTTGTCTCAACACCATCAAAAAACAGTGCAAAAGTTTGCGTAAAAGTACAAATGTATTTGCCTTCCAATGTACTTAAGTATGATTTATTATGGTATATTATGGTATGATTTATTAAGTATGGTTTATTATATAATAATATTATTATTATTATTATTATATTATCACAGCACTCTTTACTTGATCGACTCAGTTTATGTGAAAATGTTACTCTGAGCGCACCGTATTTACTCATATACAATACTCATTAACTCATTACTGTCCTTCAACTTTTTTGTTTCGCTGTAATTTCCTTAATTATTTCCACTTAAATTTCTTTAATTAAAAATAAATAAATAAATAAAATACATTTTAATTTTCTTTCCACTTTAATTTCTTTTCCACTTTAATATACTACATTTCACAGGCATATAACTGATCTTTTACTCAACTATAATGTGCAAAATCAATCATTTCTTTTATGAGGGGATAAAAACGTAACTAGTCAAGCACATAGCAAGCCACCAGTCAGGATTCATATTGGGAAGGTTACTTTGGAAATGTAATAGATTACAGATCACAAATGACCCTATTCAAATTGTAATAAGTAGTGTAACTTTTCAATGACTTTATAAAATTAACTGGTTACATTTGATTACTTTTTTAATACTTTTTTTTCTCCACTAGGTGGTACTTTAAGTTAACATGCTAAGAAATAAAAACGTTTCAAACCCTCAGGAAAAATAGGTTCTATTTTTCGAGATGAAAGTGCAGCAGTTTGTCATCATTCAAATCAAAATCACATTTCAGTTAAAAATCATGCCGTCGTCTAAAGCACTGATTTGGCATGAAATTATTCAGATGGATCCATTTTTGTAATCTTTAACATTTTCATAAGTAACTGTAACGAATTACTCTTACATTTATTTTGTAATTAAATTAACGCCGTTACACAGAACTAGTTTTGAACTTGTTTTGATTGGCGCTTGGTGGCACCAACATACAGCGAGAAGAACCTTACGAGAAGAATAAATGACCTAAGAAACTCCTAATTCCAACTCACCACCTTATTTCTATAGCCTTATTTTTTTAAAAAGAAGGTTTTGAGATCATTGTAATAGATTTGGATCAGTGTTTGAATGGTTCGCATCATTCTGTTAATACACCGGTGCGATAAGCGAGTCGATTAAGGGAAGAGCTCTGTAAAAATAATAATATTATATAATAAATACACTGATATATACCACTTTTACCTACAGATATTGTCATTAACTTACTATTATTATTATTATTTCATTTCCATGATGAACAAACCAGTGTTCGTTCACACATAATGACTGTGTACGTTTGTGTGTGTGCTACTATCAACTCTGCGTCTTTCGACAACGCCGTCACGCGAGCACATATGCTCAGAGTTTGGCGACGGATTCGTTCCAGAAGGAGGAAGAAAAACACTTGAGGTGCATCTGGGAGATGTATTAGAGCGCGCCGAAGCCAAACAAGTAGCTCTTTACAACGAGGAAACCAGACCGGGCAGGAAGTGCACCGAGTTTCTCTAAGATTTCCATTTTTAAATGACTTAATTAAAATGAGCTGCGAAGGAGCGCTCGGGTCCAAACAACACACATTAACACCCGAATTAAGGTCCACACTTAATTCATTTCAGCGTGCTACAAAAAGAAAAGGGGGAAAAGAAACGAAGCCCTTTTTGACTTTCACTATGCTGCATTCTATCTGCGGGATAGAATCTTGGAAAGTAGGGACACGGTACACAGAAAAATATAAATAAGATCTATAGTGTCCCATCTATTGCAGTGAAGGACACTAAAGACATATTTTTTCACTACTTTTTTGCTATAGGAGCTATAGGAGGTGCTATCACAGTCTTCAGGAAGAGGGTGAAGGTTGCAGGAGCCTTATCTGGATATATCTATAATATATATATATATATATATATATATATATATATAGAGAGAGAGAGAGAGAGAGATATCTGGCTCATTGCAGGCTTGGTGAGGAAGTGAGATTATGCTATTTCTGGCCATAAATTCTGGCGTGCACACTGTCAGAATAGCCGACGCAGTACACAGTATACAGCGTAATGTACACAGGATGACGCCTTTTGGTGCATTAACTTAAATAAGTAAAGAGCGATGCCCCCTGATACTATGCTGCATCCTTGTGCTGCCATCTGTTGATGTGATCTGCCCCCGGCTCCAACGTGTTCAAAATTCTACTGCAGGAATGCTAATGTACACCAAACGCTCATATCACTCCCTATTTTTTTTAATCCCAACATTCTTCCTGTCTCCTCTCGTACCAATTCTTTTGCTTACTTTTATGTCTCTTATCTTTCTGACAAACTTTCTACATATCTCGTCTACTTCGAATCTTCTGGAGGAGGGAGAACTTCTTTGGATTCCGAGATCTCACTTTTCGTCTATGGGGGTGATGGGGGCGGGGTCTTTTTGGGTTATGGCTCCTAAACTCATTGGATCTCATTGGCACTGTGTCTTCAATCAGTAACTCAGGTGTACAAATTTAAGTCTAAACTCAAAATGTATTTTTTCAATAATATTATCACTGTCGTGGGTTAATGTTGTATTTGATTGGTTGCCATATTGATCTGTGATTATTGTTATTATTGGTTATGTTTTGACAGATCATTGTTTGTACTGTTTATATTGCATTGTTATTGTGAAGCATCCTTGAGCTCGAGAAAGGTACAAATTAAACATATTATTATTATTATTATTATTATTATTATTATTATTATTATTAAGTAAAACATAAAGCCAGCTAAATGAGAAGCTTTGGAGAGAGCATAATCCATAATTCAGGAGTTTTTCTTTTTGTTTTTTTGGGCTTATTCTGGTTTCATCTCACAACATTTCACCCAAGAGAGGATAAGACCATGTTTACACCTGGTTTCTCTCAAGTTCGCTTCCTTTTGTCTTCCCAGGTTTGATCATTTAATGACAATATCTATAGGTAAAAGTGTTCTCAGTGTACCTGAGAAAAAAAAGACCATTTTAACAATTTAACAACTTCTTTATTCTAGTTGCTAATGGAGCCAGTGTTGGACAGTAATGGTGTAAGTGCAGTTCTTTACTGTAATTAAGTAGCTGTGAGTCTGAAAGTGTAGCAAGAGTTTTCCGTAAATAAGTCAGATGTTCTGGAGAATAGACCACATACCTGCATAAAATCACAAAATTGCGTTTTATACTATGAACACCCAATGCATTTGTACAAGCAGAAATATAAATAAATGAGTTTTACCAATGTCATATCAAAGCCTTAACGTTTAAAGTATTTTGCGATGTGTTCTTTTCCAGGTGAGGGTTAAGGGCCTTGTTCAAGGGTCCATGAGAAGTAGCCTCGTGGTACGGGAATGCAAATTTTTTTAAATCGTAATTCCAGCATTTTATCCACGTCCATGCTAAAATTTGTCCGTTTTAAAGAACAGGTATGATGCAGTTTTTGGACTACTGGAACTGTTTATAGTACTAAAAAAAGTGAATCCGAATCATTTTACTCTGAGGAATTTGTGTAGCTGAGAAAAAAAAATAGTATAGTGAGAAAATTCTGTAAAGAACGTATATTTTGATTTGATCCTTGATTTAATGGAAAACACTGTAGACTCCAGTCACAGTTCACACTTGACCCTAATCTGGTTGATTGAGCCGTATCAAGATGAACACGGATTTGCTGGCTCCTGATCAAGTTTCGAGCATCTAAGAGTATAAATTAAAGGGTTTTTTTTTTGTCTTACTTGATTTAAAGTCCAATGAAAACCGATAGCAGGAAAAGCGGGACGTTAACGTAACATTCGCAGCTGCACTGGATGTTGTCCATAGAGAACCCTGAAGTAATTGAACTGTAAAATCCTGATGCTTTACCTCTGCCTGGAGCATTATGCTCTGGACGGTCCCACATGGATAAAAGATTTACACGCCACAAAAACAGTTCGGACCCAAGTCTCACCATTTCTCAGACATCTCAAGAATGAATTTGTGTTTTTTGGGCTCATTCTGGGCTCATCGTCTCACATCTTGCAACATCTCACTCAAAAGAGGATAAGTTCATGTTTATACCTGGTTTCTCTCAAGTTCACTTCCTTTTCTGCACTCTGGATAATATAATGGCAATATCTATAGGTAAATGCATTAGATAGATAGATAGATAGATAGATAGATAGATAGATAGATAGATAGATAGATAGATAGATAGATAGATAGATAGATAGATAGATAGATAGATAGATAGATAGATAGATAGATAGATAGATAGATAGATAGATAGATAGATAGATAGAGAATAGATAGAGATAGACAGATAGATAGATAGATAGATAGATAGATAGATAGATAGATAGATAGATAGATAGATAGATAGATAGAGATAGAGATAGATAGATAGATAGATAGATAGATAGATAGATAGATAGATAGATAGATAGATAGATAGATAGATAGATAGATAGAGAGAGATAGATAGATAGATAGAGATAGATAGATAGAGAGATAGATAGATAGATAGATAGATAGATAGAGATAGAGAGAGAGATAGATAGATAGATAGATAGATAGATAGATAGATAGATAGATAGATAGATAGATAGATAGAGATAGATAGATAGATCATAGATAGATAGATAGAGATAGATAGATAGATAGATAGATAGATAGAGAGAGAGATAGAGATAGATAGATAGATAGATAGCTAGATAGATAGATAGATAGATAGATAGATAGAGAGAGATCGATAGATAGATAGATAGATAGATAGATAGATAGATAGATAGATAGATAGATAGATAGATAGAGAGATAGAGATAGATAGATAGATAGATAGAGATAGAGAGAGAGAGGGATAGATAGATAGATAGATAGATAGATAGATAGATAGATAGAGATAGATAGATAGATAGATAGATAGGACTAAACAGGTAGAAAGCAACAAAATGCAGTTTAGTGCAAATAGTAGCAATGCGCAAATAGACACGAGTATATGTACAGTGAGTAGATATAAATATGTACAGCAATTTGTAGTCCAAGTAAATGTGTGTGTGTGTGTGTGTGTGTGTGTGTGTGTGTGTGTGTGTGTGTGTGTGTGTATATGAAATATATGAATATATATATATATATATATATGAAAATGGTGCAGATTTATGTATATCTATATATCATAGTAGACAATAATAAAGTAATTGTAATTGTAAGAACTTTAGTAGCTTTTTATCTACTCTATATTTACTTTACTGAAGTAATACGTATAAGACTGGAGTAAGGTGCACACACACACACACACCCACACAGGTGGACTACACGGTAGATGTAACATAGAGAACAGTAATAGACAGTAATGATAGGGAGAACAGTAATAGTAATGAAGTAATTGAAATTCATTACCGTGCTTAAGTTGATTTTTATCCTACTTTCTCTGTACTTTACTGAAACAATACCAATAACAGTGGAGGAAGGTGAACATAGGTGGACTACATTTTGTAAAGGTCACATGAAAGAGATTGGAGACTGCAAAGTGTTGGCAGCTAAACAGCATCAAATGGCGGTCTATAGGATGGCTTTAGAGGAGAAGAAGAAGAAGAGAGTGGACGAGTCCTCTTTTGGGCTGAGGACTGGACAGAAAATAAGGTGGTGGAAACGGTCGGAGGAATGAAGGAATGAAGAAAGAAGACTGTAGGGTGAGATTTAGGGAAGAGTTTCAGACAGGGGCTTTCAGTGGTGGTGAAGTGGCGTTTGGGCAACGACTGTGGAAGTGATAAGGAAGACAGATAGGAAGGTACTTGGCGTGTCGTCTGGAAAGGAAGATGGGGGAATGATGAAGTGCAGGCAAGATGAAGACTCAAAGAACTTTTTGTACATTGCTCTGGGCGTCTGTGTTGAGCTGCTGAGGAAAATGAGAGGAAGGGTGGATGATGCGGAGATGGTCCAGATGACGTTCCATTAGAAGCGTGAAGATGTTTAGGAGAGATGGTAGTGGAGTTTGTAACCAAGTTGTTTAACAGGATTTTGGGAGGAGAGATGATTCCTGAGGAATGGAGAATAAAGTTGATCAGTGTTTTTGGATCCTCCAAGAAAGGAGTCATGTCATTGTATGAAGTCAGGTGAAGCAGAGAAGTATGTGAGGGTGGTGCAGGTGAGAGCATGGATGAGAGGTGTGTATGTGAGGGTGGTGCAGGATGTGTTTGTGTGACAGCAGTGAAGTGTGCAGGAGGAACGACAGACTGGTTCGAGGTTGGATTGCATCAAGGATCGACTCTGAACCCTTTTCTGTTTGCAGTGGTGATGGACAGATTGACGGATGAGGTCAGACAGGAGTCTCCATGGACTGTGGATGATTTGTGGTGAGAGTAGGGAGAAGGATGAGAAGACTCTGGAAAGGGGAATGAAAGTCAGTAGGAGTGAGTGACTGACAGGGAAGGCAGTGGAGTGGTGCGGATGCAGGGAGAAGAGGTGGTGAAGGTGGACGAGTTTAAGTACCTGGGGGCCAACAGTGCAAAGTAATAGTGTGTTAGGGAAGTGAAGAAAAGGGTGGAGCGGGTGGAGAACTTTTCACCTCCCAATATAATATATTATGAGCGAGGCTCAGGATATGATCTGGGTTCGGTTTTGTAGTCACGGCCCTGAGACTAAAAACGAGGCTGAGGCCGTTCATTTTCACCGCCGAACATAATGAGGATTTATAATCGTGCGATCGCTCATCTAACGCCGTTTGTTTTTCTTTCCAGAGGTGTAAAGTGATTTTTGGCACATCGTAAAAATGACCTCCCTCCGGTCCAGGAGCGTGCGAAACGTTTCTCTACAGCTGTCAAACGAGAAGGCATCCATGAAACTCTTGGATGCAGTACGAGGGCTTGAATTTAATTAATTCAAAAATAAATAAATAAATAGATGAGGAACAGCAGGACATACTCTGGATCACGTACTCTGGAAATTAGTATGAGGAGAATTAAAATGGCTTGAGATGACTTGAGCAGGATGACCTGAAAAGTCTCATGAGATGAGCCCAAGATTATTCTTACAACAGCAGGTGAGATGAAGAAATGTACAGCGTCATGATACATCATTGCTAAAAATGTGAATCATGATTTTTCTCCACGGGAATCTCACACAATTCTCATTTTTTCAACAAAGATTTATTAACAAAATCCAATAACTACGAATAACTATTAAAAAGTAGTAATAGCGTGTGAATGTAGCATTCTGCTGTAGCAACAATGGTGAATTCCTGCAATGAAGAATCATAAAGTTGTTTATATTTTCTCTTCAATAATACTTTCGGCTGCTTGGTCCATGTCCATGCTTTCTTTCTTCACTCTGGACTCTGGAAAAATGGCGGTATAGAGCAATATACCGGAATACATTTAATGCTACACCGGAATTGCCAAGCCGACCATTCACAGAGCTTGGCGTTCTCCATCGAAATGATCGGTAGTTACTTTTTCGGAGAGGTGCGTGTCAGGTTACGGCGTAGTATATGGCATAGACTCGACGCAGAAGTAAAATCCAGCCACTACTCGGTAGCCAATCAGTGTCATTTAGAAATGAGATCATATGTATTCAGATCGTGATTTTTTTTCCCCGATTAATCACACCGCCCTAATCAGGAGTGTGTGAAAAACGAGTGAAAGCAGCTTTAAGCAACAACGAAGGCACCAGCAGCAGACATATTTTAGTGCTGGGAGGATTTACAATGCCCATGAGTCACTCTGTGCATCACAGATGACCCACAATCCCCCTGGTTCAGAGCTCAGAGGAGCAACATTGCTGTGCATTTATTTGAGATAGAGAGAGAGAGAGAGAGATGAGAAATAATGTCTTCAGATGTGATCGCTCCATAGCGACTGGCTTCCAGATCCCCTGTCTCTCGGTTCAACAAGAGACACCAGGGACACGATGCATAAACCAGATGGACATATGGGACAGTGAAGAGCAAGAGAGAAAGAAGCGAGAGAGAGAGAGAGAGAGAGAGAGAGAGAGAAAACGCGGGGGACAACTCAATCACCACATGTTATCTGTTTTCTTTTTTACCCCCCAAAAAAACTGGATTTCTCATACACTCTCACACCAACATGCAACCTTCTTCTCAACTTCTGCTTTAGCATGCTGTAGGAAATATCTGGAGGACGTTTTTTTTCCCTCTGGGAAAACAGGATCGATTGCAGCAGGCACTCCAACAAGTCTTTGGACATCTCCTGGAATGAATAATTTCTCCACAGAGCTATCAGAGCTGTGCGATGAAGAACTGTCCGAAGCAGAGCTACAAAATCATGTCCTCATGTAACTTCAGGTCTAGCGTTTATCTCGATCAGCCCTATTTCTACCGAGGGCCTGCCTGGGAACGGTGTTACAGTAACTCCCGGGGAAATGTGCAGGAACGAAGCTATAAACTAAACTCTTCAGCGTCCTAATAGTCAAACCTGACTGAAGGAACGGCTCCAAGAACAACATGCGTAATTCCGGTGTATAGGGAAGGCGAGATTCGTGTTAAAGCGCTGTATATAGAAGAGGATTCTCACATTCTCCGATAACAGCAGCTCTGACAGCTACTGGAATTGCAATCACAGGTTTATCTTCCTTCTGATACATTATATAGAAGTGTCCATAGCAACAAGACAGATGGACACTGAATATAAGCTAAACCTTATAGTACACTTGGTGATGTGTCATAAATTGACTCTCATGTTTTTTTAGCCAAAATTTTGTATACAGAGGGAAAATGTGTCTGTTATTTTTTACCTGTTGTTAGTCAGTGTTTTGGAGTTTGCCTCTGTCATGTTTGTCATGCTTCCCATTCAACAACGTGGTTGTGTTTGAGGTGCTGGAATGAATTAGTCGTCCTGCTACTTTTAGTTGCCACAAACTTTACAGTGGGCTTTGGCTTGTCGAACGTCTGAAACACGAACCATTTCCATACGACTGATGAAACATATAGCTAGATAGATTGCTAGCTAGCTAACAAGCTAGAGATAGAAAAATGATATATATATATATATATATATATATATATATATATATATATATAGAGAGAGAGAGAGAGAGATAGATAGATAGATAGATAGATAGATAGATAGATATAGATAGATAGATAGACAGACAGTGATTACTTTGTAAATGTAATAGATTACAGATTATAAATGTCCCTATTCAAAATGTAATAAGGAGTGTAACTTTTCAATGACTTTACAAAAGTAATAGATAGATATAGATAGATAGATAGATAGATACATAGATAGATAGCTATAACTAGCTATATATATATATATATATATATATATATATATATAGTATATATATATATATATATATATATAGATATATATATATATAGATATAGATAGATAGGTAGATAAATAGATGGATAGATGGATAGACAGACAGATAGATAGATAGATAGATAGATAGATAGATAGATCAAACACAGGTGAAATCGTAAAAATAATTTTTTTCAACATCGCCATAAACCATAAACTCGAATCATTAGATAATGGCGATTCATCTTCCGGCTCTACCTTATAGTAAAGAGAGTTGAAAGAGACGAGCTACTATTAAATAAAGACAAACATTTCTGTGAGAAAAATCTTTTTTTTTTTTTTTACTTTGTCTCCAGGAAAGAGAATTTGTAGATTTCTAGGTAGATTTAAGGAAAAAGAAAGTGAAGCTAGTGAGGGAATGAACTTGTTTATAGCTGCTATAACACAATGTAAGTGAGAACTGGGTGCTTTTCAGAACAACCGTAACTATAAACCAATAGACAATAAAATGGCATTCTTGTGTTTGTAAAAACCCCACCAGTGATTTAATGTTTTATTCGATAGTGAATCGTGGCTCGCTGATCCCGAATTTGCCATACAAAAAAAAAAAGGGGCCAAAGCGTATGTCCAAGCTATTTAGAGAGCAATAAACCTGCCCAGTCACTGCACCTAAATCCTATTGAGCTGCTCTGGGATGACCTAGATCCCAAAAAAAAAGTCTCTGGCAAATTATACAAGAAACATGGCAAAGTATTTCAGCTGAATGTTTGCAGAAACAAGCTGTCCGAAGGCCAAGAGTGCGTAAAGCTGTTATTCCTGCTAAGGGAGCACTTTTCAATGAAAATAAAGTGAAACATCTGTACATTCATAGTGTTAAATGATGTAGTTTGTTGCATAGAAACATAAGGAACATGGATCGGTCTCCCAAATTCTCCCAAAAAAAACGCTTCAGGATTTGCTTTGCTTTATCTCAGTTTATAATCCTGTAGCTGGCGTTACTATACAGTGTATTGTTGTTCCCTCACACACAGTACATGTCTCATCATAAATGTAATCCCATATAATCTCACAAAACATCCCCAAAGCAGCAGGATTTGTTCGGCTGTTTAACTCTTAGAGCCGAGTGGAATTCGGTTCATTTAAGAGACGGACCGAAGAGGCACTTTTGCTTGTTCAAGTATTGCTGCTTTATACATTAATGACTGCATTCAGATACGGCAAAGTTCAAAAGACACGTCTATACCTACAGAAGTAAAACAGGAGAAATTTACACAGGTGCTTAAATCGATTTTCTCAAGCAGCCCGGAAAACACCTCTAACACCCCGACATGCCTGTATGCAGTAAAACACGAGCCAGGCTGTAAAACAACAGCCCCGGGTTTCTTCTTCTACTTTTATCTCCATCCTCCCTCTACACGTTCTCGCTTTATGGAGAAAACAATTATTTGGTGGCAGAGAAATTGTTTAATGATGCATACTGAAATTCGCATATTCGTAGTAGCCTTAGATCAAAAAGGGTTAAGGGCCGTGCTCAAGAACGCCAGCTTGGCAATTACGGCTTGAACTCCTGACCTCCAGTAACACAGAGTCTTAAAAACATTTCAAATCTTCACATTGAAAAGCACTTTTTTGTGGAACGATGACACTCTAAGGGGGAATGTATCACATGGATATGCTTTTATTTATCAGTACAGTATTTGCATATGGAGAGTTCCCCTTCAGGAAACAAATACATTTATTTGTCCAAAGAAACAATGAATAAGCCTATTTTAAGAGTATCATTTTTCCCCCTCTTTCTTTCTGTCTTTTTTTTTTATTTGATCATTTAAATTAAAAAAATGAAAGTCCTCCATCACTCCAAAAATGTTAATAATTTACCTACTAAAAATATAAAATTTATTGAAATCAAAATAAATAATAAATTCACGTTAAAAAAATAGAGAACATAAAAGTGTTTTTGTGTTAGGTGTCCTGTATTATGCATTAATAACCTAACTGTTTGCTTGTGGATACTTTTATAATGTAGGAAGTTTGTTTATTTTCTTTTAATACACAAAATCATAAATGAAAAAAATGAACAGAGAACACACAAACAAGGGGCATGGTTGCTTAGTGGTTAGCACGTTCACCTCACAAGGTTCGATTCCCGTCTCGGCCATGTGTGTGTGGAGTTTGCATGTTCTCCCCGTGCCTCAGGGGTTTTTTCTCCAAGTTCTTCGGTTTCCCCCCGGTCCAAAAACATGCACGGTAGGTTGTTTGGCATCTTGGAAAATTGTCCCTAGTGTATGAATGTGTGTGTTTGTGTGTGCCCTGCGATGGGTTGGCATTCCATCCAGGGTGTATCCTGACTTAATGCCCATAGACTCCTGAGATAGGCACAGGCTCCCCGTAACCCGAGGGAAGATCGCATAAAGCGGTAGAAGACGAATGAATGAATGAATGAATGAACACACAAACAAAAAATAAATAAACAATTTCTGCCATTCATAGGGCCCGACATGTCATTCTTTTATCCACCACTAGAGGGGCTTGACGAGCACTTATAAATGACAGCTAGCAAATTGTTCACAGAACACATTAGCTAGCTAAAATAGTCACCTTGTTGCAGTACTTTTCATTGAGTCGGATTCTCTAGAAACCGCTGGGAACTTTTCTGTTGAAATTCCCATGCTTGTTTTTTGTTAACCAGCGTATTTGTAAAATGGTTCAAATGCTCTCGATCTTTTTTCACCGATAACATTAGGTTTATCAGATTATCAAGAAATCCTCACAAATCATGCTGCCATGTCTAGGGATTAACCGTCATAAAACGCATCTGCCTCACGTCTCGTAATATTCGTGTAATATTAATATCGATTCGTCCCTCGAGAAAGTAAATCTATTTAATATAACGCTCCAGGGCTGGAAAGTTGGATAAAACTGTAAGAACTGTGAATGAAAAGCTGCCAAACGAGCGATCAAGTGTTCTCTGCTAAAGCCGATGTACAGGCAGTACGGCTGTCTGGTCTGTAGTCGCAAAAGGGCTTACTGGACTTGCAGAAACCCCTAAGGATCCTCATCTGAGTCGGGTTAGTTGTCATGGCGTAAAATCGGTCCTATAAAAAAATCTGTGCTATATTTAAATGACAATCTAAAAAAGCTAAGCTAAGGCTGAGAATGCAAAAACGGTGTAGTTAAGTATCATCTGCTTTCTACGCCAGGCTGCAAATGTCATCATTGCCTAGAAATGCCTGCAGGGAAAAAAAAACCCCACACAGCTAAGCCGAGCTGGAGCGTCAATACGAACAGGGTTTAACTTCCTTCGTCTCTGAAGGATGTCGGAGAACCCCAGCTCATCTGGAGGCCAAGAAGAGATTCATGTTTGATCTCCCGCCTGAAGGGCAGTTCCAAAAGCTCTTGTTTTCTCCGATTCTAAGACAGACGAGGAAGTCAGCCTTGTGGGAAAGTCAGCCGTGCCCACTTTTCTGATCGAGTGTCTACATCTGTCCAAAAACAAACTCTACACGCCGTTTCATTACGTACGGGACCACGGATGACATTCTGCGGTCGATTTTATTTGCTGCTTCATTCTGCCGTTGTTGTGATGTTGGAGACGGAGATGGAGCAGCGGGGATGTAGAATAAAAACATCTCGCACACACACAAAACAAATACGGTTGAAAGGAAATGGTTTTGGTGTGTATGATTTTTATTACAGTGGCGAACTCCATTCATGTCGAAAACAAACGTACCCCATAGGAAGAACACGATACAATTTTACATTTGAAAAATGGAAAAAAAAATTCTCTTAATTTTCCAAAACTAAACTCTGGAAAAACAAGTCATTTTTTCCAGTTTCTTCATGGATGCACAGAAACATGGGAAAATAAAACAGAAAAATGCCTGATTATTTTTATGTCTATATATATATATATATATATATATGTTTAAATATTAATGTGTTTTCAGGCCAAGAAGTGGGCGGGGCCTACAATACAATATTTAAACGAAAATCATTTCAAATAAGTTTATTTTCATGTGCATGCATAAGATTCCCGATAAGCAATATTCCACGTATTTTTTTCAAATGATGTGCCTACAATAGGAATCCTTTTTCTCTTTATTTTCTTTTCTTTCCGTTCAATTTGACCTTTCCGTTCAATTTGGGGATTCCTGTTCTAAAGATTCTGTATGGTGTGCTTCCTTTGGATTTTTATCTGATTAGAAAATATCTGATAAACTGATCCTGATAAAATGACTAAATGAATAAATAAAAAATAAATAAATTATCCTGATTACATTTTTTTTTATCATCTTCGTTTACATCATTTATTAGTATAGAAGACGTGTCATTTCTCTGTCTGTGCTCTGATTGATTTTGAAACAAAGTAGGTATTAGTATGAAGGCTTTGTCGCATAAGCACCGTGCCCCGATTCCCATGAATAACTGATAGCACGTTAAGCAGCACCAGAACTCCAACAGAGATCACATCACACCATTGATTCAGCTCTACTCAGCCAATCACTGTTGCTGCGGCGACGCTGGCTGCACGCGTTGTTCTGTGTGGTGGCGTGATTTATGATCCTGACCTCTAACAATATCCAATTCCATGCATTCTGTAACGCAGCGGCAAATCCGATCAGCCCTCGCTCGCATTCTTCCATGCAACCGCAAGACAATAACCAAAGCCATGAGCAATATATGTATGTGTGTGTGTGTGTGTGTGTGTGTGTGTGTGTATGTATATATATATATATATATATATATATATATATATATATATATATATATATATATATATATAAACTGACACACACACACACACTCTTAAAGGACAAACAACAACAAAAAAACTCTTTTTGTACACTATACTACCTCAATGAGTGTATACATTGTTTACACTATTTAATTATTTTAATTATTATTATAATATTTTAATAAATAATTATTATATTATTATTATTTTCAATTATTTATTTTCAGTTGTCTAGGCAAAAATTTATTAATGCATATATATATATATATATATAGATATAGATATAGATATAGATAGATATAGATATATAGCTCGACATAAAGCGGTAGAACATGAATGAATGTACTATACTACATATATATATATAACAAAATATATTATATCAATATATATATATATATATAGATAGATAGATATAGATATATATCTCGAACATATAGCTCAAATAGTATTAAAACACTCTTCTGGTCCACAGTCACAGCCCCACGTGTCACATCTCACAAGGTAAGCCCACAGAAACACACACACACACACACATACACATGGGATAAGAAACCTACTGAAGATCCACAGTGTCCCATAGAGCCCTAAAAAATCCCACTAATTATTCATCCACCTACAGGAGCACCTACAAGGCATTTAAGATCATTATTCCATGTAAAGGAGATTATAGGCCTCTGTATCTCATATTCTTTACTGGCAGTGCAACCTTAAGCACATTCGACCACATTTTAGCATAGCAGAAAGTGGCCCATGGGGGGAATTTAATCCCAATTTTCTATATTGGAAAGATTATTAACAGGTTTTCTTCAAAAGTGACAATTGTTTCAGCCAGAAACAATTGAAGCTTTTTATTAAATAAATTTCAATATTGTGTGAGAGCAGAGCAAATCCTCACGATTGTTTTTTTTTTTTAAACCTGTAATGGAATTGTATTTTACTGCCTCCTGCTGGCCGCAGCACTTACTACACACATCCGTTGTACATTCCATGTACTATTTTAATAACACAAAACTGTACACTGCATTGCTACTTTCCACATCATACATTTCTAAACTATTCACATTTTTCTTTCCCTTCTTCTGGTCTTATTTACTCTTAAAATACCCCCAGTGACATGTCCAATATTAGAAAATTGTTCAAATTCACACTGGTAAACAGAGGTGTCAGGTTGGTGCCATTTCTTTTGCTTTGTTATTTCCGTTATTTTAATATATACACTAAATGGATGAAAGTTTATAGACACCTGAGCGTACTGATTCTGCAGTATTTGTTGTTATAATAACCTTTGCATGAGATTCATTCAGCCACGAGGGTGTTTGTGAAGGATGTACTGATATCGGTGAGATGACGAGGCATGGGGTGCAGTCAGTGTGACAAAATCGTGCCAAAGGTGTACAAAAGGGTTGAGGTCATCTTCCACTCCATCTCATGCGGACCATAGCACAAATAGAGGGAAGATTTTATAGTCCTAATCCATACTTTTGTCCATATTGTGTGTGTGTACACATTTATAATACTCTACAAAACCTGTAATAGCTGAGCAGCTAAAAAATGAATATGGCACATACGGTATTCCATGTTTACTGCAATTACGAGATTACTGCAATCCACTAACGATCCATAAACAGTGATTTTTTTTTGTTCTGAACTCATGTCTGTGTTGGCCACACACATATTTCACAAAAAAGTGCATTTTTCAGTTCTATAGATATATATATATATATATATATATATATATATATATATATATATATATATATATATATATATATAGTATAGTTAACTCATGATTATTCGCACATGTACCATTAATACTTGTCATGTTTCTAATACTTTAACTAAAAATCTCTCCCTTTAATAAAATTATTGATTAATTCATATTTATTTTACACTGGAAATTGTTTTTTAATATTCATTTCTTGTTAATAAATTACTTTCTTATTAATTTATATGTAGCTTTATTAGTGGTGGTTTTAATTGTAAAATATGGGACGTGGCTCCTTTAAGAATTCTTTTCCGGTTGCTTTCCATATAAACTGGTGACACGTTTAAGTTATACGGAAGCGCATTGCATTCACAAAAGCTTTATTCCGTAATACTGATTTGGGAATGCGATGCGCTTCTGTAAAGTTCCATACGGTAATATAGTGAGGAGGTCATACCTGTTGTGAAGGCGTAATTCAGGGAAATTTAGGAAGTGTGAGTGGATGCACGTTGCTGGTGTTTTTTATTAATAAAACACATCTATTACCTCTTTTATATTCCATCCTAACATTATGAGCGGTAAACGCGGCTGAGGAAAGGTCAATGCTGAAATTATCTGAGAAGGACATGGACTGAAGTTTATTTACTCATTTGTTCTTTTTTGTTCTTTTGTTTCAGTGAAGGAGTGAAGGAGCATAATAAAATTAGTAGCATAGTTATTATCTGTTATAGTTAAATGTTACCATTTGACTGTAATTATCAGTAACTGAAGATGTTCTCCATACGTGAAACCTTTGATTGATATAATTGTATATTTAAACCTCCGAATAAATAAAAATAAATCGCCTTAACTAAGAAAGGACAGAACAGGATACGACAGCAATGCAGATACTTGATGGGTTTACTTGGTATAGTTTAGAGTAATATAACTGTAGCATTTAGACAGAAAGGAATCCCTGACCAAAATATCTTAAAACTAAAAAAAAAAACACATTTTCTGCTAGTGAATTGTTTTTAAAATGCAAGGCATTTCTCAGGAAATCAAGACAGGACCATCGCTATGAAAGTGCTTAAGTGCTACAGAAGCTGATGTTAATAAACATCATCATAGGACGTACTAAGTGACCAGAAACTAAACATCCGTGCATGCAAAAGACTCGTCTTTCCTACCTGACACGTCCCGGACACGCAAATGGCGGTCTCGTTGGTTCCGCAAGGCGTCCCGTCAATAACTCGATCGGACTGGCGGACGTAGAACCGATATCCAATCGCACGGCAGTTGAGCTCACAGAGCTGATCTCCAGGAACTGCGAAGGATAAGAAACAATCACTGGCCAAAAAACAAAATTACACTCACAGAAAAACATTAAATGCTACACTATTATTTTGTAGACGCAAAAGAGGGATGAATGCCACAGTAATGAGATGTAGTCTTTCTTCAGCCAGTTAATCCATTTGTTATATACAGAACGTACAGAGTATGGAAAAATAGTTGGTTAATCACACTTATTATTCTCTGTTACCGGTTTTTTAGTACATTTAGTAAATATTGTATAAAATCTCACAGTATCATAATGTGATATTCTTGTCTCTGGAAAAGTTAAATGTGTTCCTCTACTTACGCTATGTGGCCACTACAGAGGGACTTTTTGAACGCACTGTATATAAAATATAATATATTATATAATATATAACTGTATATTTTGCCCTAACTGTACCAAACTGAACTGAAACATGACTTAAAAATATAATATATATAAACATAGAATATAATGAACCATGAATGTTATGTAGTGTAATACATTAGGGCTCAGTCAGTAGCAAGTAAAGATAATAATATGATAAAGGGTGCATTCATTCAAAATCCAGTTACGATGTTTATGCCATACTGAAGTAATGATTCTCAGTGGTCAGAAGTTAACAGATGTCATAACCGAGAATAGTGATATATACCGTATAGTTAGCTGTGATACAATGTCCACTTATGCAAATTCACTTTAAAACCACTAATTTTATTAAAGCGTGATTAATGCAGTGAGTGATCAGCTCCTGTTGGTGAACGAAAGCGACCAGAACAACAAAGACTTCTCTGATGAACTTCTTTCTTTCATCCATCCATCCATCTATCTATCTCTATCTATCTATATATCTATCTATCTAAAAGAGAGATTTTGAAGGAACTTTATATGTTTATAACATCTGTCACAAGTAGTAATAGTATTAAAAACATGAAAAGTATTCATTTATGGTACATTTATAACAGAAAAATATTAAATATTTTAATTTATTATAGCTTTAGTAATTAACGCTATAAAATCAAGTGAAAAAAATGGATCAGACCAACAAACAAACAAATAATCCTGGCCCATTGACTTGGCTGCATTTGCAGCCTGCTTTAGGGTAAAGATGTAACCTGTGCCAGAAATAATCCCCACATCAGAACTGAGCACTGACATGACAGAACATTTTAGCGCTGGTAAAAAAACAGCAGGATTAAAAGGTAAGATCCCATGTAACAAACTTAATTGCTTACATTCCAGTTGCATTATTCACAATCTTTTCATTCATTAAACGCCCTGACGTTTTGACGTGTGTCTTAAGTGCTCGTCTTATTACCATCTAAAGTGTCTGTAAATGCTCTCTGTGGGTGATTCAGGTATGTTTTAAGTGTGTGGAGAAAAAATATGACACACAAAACAGCTACATGTCGGTTCATATATGAGCAAAAGACGCCAAAATATCCAGAAGATGACGGTTTGATAAGAAGCGACATCTCACCTTCGTTGAAAGGTTCCCATTCATAAAGGCGTCCCATGAAGGGGTGATTGTTATAGGAGGAACACTGGATATCTCTGATATTTCTGTTGGTGGGGGAACAAGGCTGATACACACAAACATGAGTAAATTAGACACAAATGCTGATATTGTGTTTTTGTTTTGCTTTTGTTGTCATTGTAGCATTAGATTTTCCCTCACTTAAACCAGAATACAGAATACTGGTATTTTTCCAGAATACTGGTAAAAACACATTACCCCAAGACTCCACACCTGACCTACATCAGTATCTTTACTAACACATTTAGTGACCGACGTCGTCTTGAGCGTTTATACTTCTGCGTCGCTCTGCACTGACTATTCCCAAACACTAGTTGGCGACAATGGTGAATTCCTACAATGACAGGAATTAGCTGGCAGTCTTTATAAAATGGTGAAGAATCATAGAGGTGTTTATATTTTCTCACTTCGTCGATGATCTTTTCGGCTGCTTGGTCCATGCATGCTTCGTTTCTTCACTATGGACTAAAAATGGCGGTACAGAGAAATACGCCAAGTATACTTATGATGCTACACTGGAAATACGCCGCCAAGTCAACTATTAACAGATCTTGTGCTCTGCGTCGACGTGACGTTACAGCATAGGGTGAGCGTCGACACGTAGGATACGCACAGAAGTAAAAACCTGTACTGGGAAGTGAATCGCTGTCATTTCGAAATGAGATCTTATATATATTTATGAATCAAGATCGTGATTTTTTTTTACTTTCCGATTTATCGTGCAGCCCTATCCACAAGTACACTACTCCACACTTCGGGGAACCGAAGTGTGGAGCAGCAAATGAGATGTTTAAAACAAACATACAAATCTTCATTTGCGCCTTTATAACATCTTTCATTAACTTTAACATTTTTCCCCCTCAAAAGATTCCGACTCATATACTAAAGATGAGACTCATGTCACACTCAGAAATCCCACATATAACCTGATAGCTGTCTGAGAGAAGCGTGCATCCTACCCCCTGACTCTGTAACATTCCCGCCCCCTCCGGATAGTTTTTAACGATCCCTCTGAGGAGATGTCAGCTTCCACCTCATTCACACATACACACATACCAAAAGCCTCTCTGCCTCAACAAGCACTGGAACTTTTTACCCACAATAGCAAGGCTTAAACGTTTCAAGGACAAAATCATTAGGGCGGTATTGACAACCTCGATGGTCCTGCTGTCGGTTATTCCACAGGGTTGCTGAATGCACTGTTCTACTTATTAGAGCTAAATAAGTTTCTTTTTTTTAAAAGTATGATATTCTGAGTATTCATTTAATAAAACAGCAATGCACTAATGTTAGGTGGTAGTTTAGTGGTTAAGGCATGGGACTCTTTCAGCATCACGAGTATTGGGCCCTTGAGCGAGGCCCTTAACCATCAGCTGCTCAGTTGTAAGTCGCTCTTCATCTACTTGTCACATATACATTAAAGAACAGTGAAATTTTTTCTTCATATATCCCAGCTTGTTTGGAAGCACGGGGCCAGAGTGAAGGGTTGGCCATGATACAGCGCTCCCCTGGAGGACAGAGGGTTAAGGGCCTTGCTCAAGGACCCAAGGGTGGCAGCTTCGTGATACCGGGTGATCAATGAGCTGCACCCCCTCCCTACCAAATGGTGTAAATGTAAGTACTGTGGTGTAATAGTAATAAAATACGGATATTAGAGAACCGTCAATTCCACAGTGACGTGTAACGCCAAACTATATTCTAGACATTATTTTATTCCTTCCTCAGGAAACATTCAGGTAACGCTTGCACGCTCTGGGAAATAATATTTTGAATGTGTAAGGTTCAAGACACTTACATTTACGTTGCATATCTTGTACTGGCTGGCGAGTCCGCCACAGGACGACGCAGGCAGTGTTAGCGCGTTATGAGGTCTCCCAGGAGGTGAAGCTGGATGTGATGTTAAACCTGATGTCAGCGTGCCAGGAGAATGCGTCTTAACCTGAGGCCGGAGATCCGAGCCGGGTTGGTGGAGAGGAACCCAGGATTCCTGCTGGCTCGACGTGTGATGGGTACTTTGACTTTGCTGAGCATTTCTGTGCTTCTGTCTATAGATGTTGTGTCTGTAGTTGGTTGGCGAGCGACGCTGTCGCTGGCCGTACGCCGTTTGTCCAGAGTCTCTCTGCGAAGAGACCACATATGGCATCTTCCCGTAACCATACATCCCGGGGCTGATCCTAGTGCTGCTGCCGCGCCTACATAACAAGCGGAAATGGGAAGAAACAATTAATTACATATATGGGGGAATGTTCTACACATTAATCCTGTGTTCATATGGTGACTTGTCCAGGTCAAAATCTTAATACACACGTGTCAACGTCAAGGCCGAATGCGACCCGCCACGTCATTGCTGTCGCCAACAAGAGATTAAAAGGTGTACGATTGTAAGGCTATGGTGCTTTAAGCGTGTACTGACAATAATACACGGGGTAATGGCAACGTAGATAAATAATGTACTTTCCTGTAAAAAACAGCTAGTCTTGACACCACCGTGTATCTATTAAATTAGGGGTGGGGGCAAACCATTGGGATAAGGGGAGATATTGACTTTAGGCAATTAAAGGACAAGGTCAAATGAGTGCGGTTATAATTATGAGATGATTTGATTTGGCCAATTCTGTACCAGTCTTTGGCGGGCCGGATTAAAAGGACCAAGGGGCCGGATGTGGCCCACGGGACGTAGTTTGCCCACCCCTTTATGAAATCTTCAAAGAATACAAAACCAACACTTAACATCTGTATGGATTCAAATAAAACCAAGTACCTCCTGCCAGGCCGTACTTCACTCTGCTGCCCACGACTGCTATGCTGTGACCCATGAACATCTGGAAGAGGCCTGCTATTACCGTGATGATCGGGCACAGAGGGTCTTAACACAGATATGACAGTACTCTGGTCCTGGGGCCCCGTATTAGGACCCTGTCTGGTGGAATAAACAGTGGATGGAGGGTTAAGACCGCGTAAGCAGGTCCTGCTTTGTTCCTGAACTCCACCACCACAGGAGCGAGAACATTCACCCCAATGACCCCAAGAGCCCCACGATCCAGAAGAGTCATTGTCCAAAATTGGAGGCTCAACCACTGGCCTTGGAGCAACCTGCAACAAAAAAATACAAAAAGACATTTTAGGCATTTATATGGTCTTTTTTATTATTATTTATCTTAAAACCAAGGCTGCAAGTTGATTAAAACATATCTTGGTGCTTGATTTGAAAATACAACAAATGTTTAGTGATTTTCTGAGTCGAGTTTTTCGAGTCACGGTATCTCTAAGTTGTCACTCAAGTATCCTTGAGGAAGGCCATTAACCCTGCGTGCTCCAGGGGGCGCTGTATCATGGCTGACCCTGTGCTCTGACCCAAACAAACTGGGATATGCGATATATTTGCGTAAAGTGTAAAAATTCAATGATTTGAATTACACTGGGACAGTAAATAATTAAAGTTTACACTTTACATTGATTATAATGTAAAAAAAGTGATGGTATTTCTAGCAATATTTTAAATCCTAGTCCTTATATTCTTAAAATAGGTACATTAATACAATAGAGGCCTTTTGTGAGCAGCGAGAGGTCCGTCAGAGAATAAAGCCGGATCAGTAGGAATCTCTGGCACGGCATCCTCAGCTGTCTGTCCGAGCCAGACGACTATTCCGAGATCAAATGTGCAAAGCCTCTTTCCCGCCTGTCCCCTGTAATTTAACCTCTCTGTCAGCTTTCAGGTCAGCCAGAGGTCAAGCAGCTGATCTGCAGTCACTTTTACTAGGAGTAGGGAATCCAGAACGGAGCGTCACCTGTCCGTCACCGAAATCCAGAGTCACTAAAAAGTTTCTGACACGGAGGAATGTCGATGGCAAAAACCGTTGGGATTCATCACCTGTTGCGAACGCCTTTGTCCTCTCTTTCGTCGTGACCCCTCAGTGCTTTCTCTAGGTTTTGCCTTGTCCTTCCATTTTTTTTTTTTTTTAGAAGAAGAATTATCCCTAGCTTTCAGCTATGCATTATTTCCTCTAATCCCAAGCAACCAAACTGGTCTCAGATCAGCAAAGCAATAAAACACCACTGCTTTTTATCCCAGTCTTTGTTTCTCCTGTTCAAAACACGCGACGGATTTGCACCAGGGTCAGGTTTCCGAAACGCGCTTTCAAGAAGGATGATAATACATTCTCCAGAGCGCAGAACCCACAAAGCCGTCAGAGTTTTTTCTGGTTACATTGATGTTAATTTCCCGTCGTGTTGAAGCAGCTTTGAGGAGAAAAAAGTGCTGTCACGTGGAAAGCTGGTATGGAAACACTGCTCTATATATTAGATTACATTTAAGGCATTTGGCAGACGCCCTTATCCAGAGTGACATACAACAGAGAAATTGGGGGTTAAGAGCCTTGCTCAAGGGCCCACCAGTGGCAGCTTGTTGGTGGTGGGATTTGAACCTGTGACCTTCTGATCCAGAGGCCAATGCCTTAACCACCTCTGTTCTAAAATAAATCTACTCCGATTATTTTCTTTTATTTATTGCATTGCATTGCAATTATAGTTTTATTCCATTTTAATTCTATTAAAATCTGTATGATATCTGTATGACATCGTGAATCGCTCCATGAAGTACTATAGTGGACACCTTAAGATCCTTATGTTCTTGTTGAATATCCAATTTCATACAGTTGCTGTTGTAATAACCTCCTGAGAACATTCTCCACTAGATTTCGGAGTATTCTTGTGGAGATCTGTGCTCGTCCGATCATAAGGAAGGTCAGGTACAAAGTCAGGTATACGGTGAGGTAAGGAGGCCTCAGTCAGCATTCACATTTATCCCCAAGGTGTTCTTAAGCGGGGGTTGAGATGTCAGACTTTTATAACAGTATAAACCTTTATAAAGTCTATATTACTGGAGCATTGCGATGTGCACGGGCATTGTCATGCTTTTGCGGTCTTCTAGCTCAAGTGAGTGCTATTGTATTTAAATCTGTACCAGTCGCGTGCCTTCGACGTTTGGAGAAGCACCAAATGTGTCCGCTCTTATCCACTTATCTGGATAAGTGGCTTTAGTAAGTGAAATTTGAAATTATTATTATTAACAAACTCCACAGAAAACTCCCCAACTCACTTTAAACTCCACAGGATGCTATTTCCCATTTGGCAAGCAAAACAATAACAGCAAACACTTACTAAACCTGACAAAAGATCAACTCTGGTGAGAACTTTACAGCCTAACCTACCCTTATATATCATTACATGAGGAAAAATATAACTGCAAACTACTAATAAGAACAAATGCAGGATTGATTTCTCAAAATGAACTTTTATATAATTCATATATAATTAACTCTATATATAATTAATTCTATAATTTTATATAATTCAAGAATATTGTCGCTTCATTTAAAACCACAAATGAGACCCAAAATTGTTAGACTGGATGTATTTTATTCTACCGCTTTATCCGATCTTCCCTCGGGTCACGGGGAGCCTGTGCCTATCTCGGACGTCTTGGGGCATAAAAGCAGGATACACCCTGTATGGAATGCCAACCCATCGTAGGGAGCACACACACACACACACACACTTACAATCATACACTAGGGACATTTTTCCAAGGTGCCAATCAACCTACCATGCATGTTTTTGGACTAGGGGAAACCGGAGACCCCTGAGAAAAAACATTTGATAAATGGGGAGAACATGCAAACTCCACACACACATATATACCCCCGCGGAGGCGGGGTATTTTATGGTTATATTTTATTTATTATTTACATTTGCATTTACAGCATTTCGCAAATGCCCTTATCCAGAGTGACATACAAGTAGTGCTTTAAGTCTCCATCTAAGAACACTCTGGCATGATTGATCATAAACTTAACCCTCTAGTGAACAGCCCTCAGTCAACAAAAACATTTCTTAATCCCTAAATCTAGTGGATGTCTCCTTTGCGATCAACTAATATAGTCAAAAAGTATCAAAGAGCAATCCGATAAGATCTGGGAGTCGCTATCCAGCATCATTTGAGGGCAGGACTTCCTTTTCTGACACATGGTCACAGGGAGTACATGGTGTGAGGACAAGGTAAGATTATTTACTTTGGTAAACGTATTTAAATTGCGACGGACTTGTGTTAACTAATGTTTCATATTTTGTAAATCCTTTTTTTAAATCAATAAAATATGATTAAGGGTTAAGATCCAAACAACCATAGACTTATTTGAGGTTTTTGTTTGTTTGTTTGTTGCCAAGATAGTGAAAAAGGAAGAAGTGTAAGGATAAGTGTTGGTGGACGAGATAGGTCTTCAGTCGTCGCTTGAAGATTATATTATACTGCCGTCCTTATGTTTCAAATGTTTATGTTTCAAAACCAGGTTAAAGCACAAACAGCGTCTCAGTGGCTGCTTGAGACATAGTAAATCAAGGTCTTAAATCAGTTGTTGTGTTTTGTCCGAGGAAAGTTCAAGTGCATGTCTTACCTTCTTCGTGTCCAGTGTGAGCTGGGCATCGGAGAGGTTCGTCCAAAGCAGGGCGAAAACCATGACAACACTGTGAATAAAAACCTATGGCCTTTACTTTCACAGAGCGCAGCACATATTTACACGATGAAGAAGGCAGAAGGCTACACTCGGTTTTATTTCACTTTTCAATACAAGCTCTTCTCGGTGTGTTTATAAAGCGTGTAATGAAGCGGCTATTCAACAGCTACGACTGTTTTAATTGTAATTATAATGAACTTTTATACTCTTTCCGAAAATTCCACCTACCTTACACATGACACTGCATTCATGCTGGACGGAAAGAGAACGGCTCTACCTGGGGGATGAAAAACAGTGTTGGTGGTCAAGTGCAATGTCTGTTCAAGCCCTCAAGCTGCCAACTGTCCTCTTGCTGTGTGGTACACAGGAGACGACCATGAGCTTTAACCTCCAACATTTATTGCATTAGCAATTGGCAGGACTTCCTTATCTACAGCCATTTACAATGATCTCATTCACATGTCTCAGCAGTCGAGGGTTAAGGGCCTTGCTAGTGGGTTTTGAACTTCAGAGCATCTTAACCACACTTTCCACAGGATTCACAACATGGATTCACTGAAATGTCCAAACCTGGACAATGAAGCTACTATACTATACTACACTCAGAGGTTTCAAGTAACAAAGTACTTCGTTACCTTACTTATGTAGAAGTTTCAGGTATCTTTACTTCAGTGGAGTAAATATTTTCACCCAGACTTTTTTTTTTACTTCTACACTTTACGCCTCGTTACTCCTAGCTCATTTAGGTTCATTCATTCATCTTCTACCACTTTTTCCGATCTTCTCTCGGGTCTTGCTAAAGTGCTAGAGTGGCAGCTTGTTGATATAGGGGCTTGAACCCCCGACGTTCTGATCAGTAACACTTCAACCACTGATCTACACCTCTCATGGGCAGGGATCATTTCAGCTCGTTTCATTCCGGCTTGTCATCGATCAAAAACAACAAAATCACCTATCCAGATAAACGTTTCCTTCCGGATAGAGTGAATGTGATTGTGATTGGATGAGATATAAACATATACCATTCCGACACCCTATTGGTTTGTACGCGATCCATCACACCTGCACACGACACAAATCACATCACACTCCAGGAAGGTCCTGGAGTTGTAGTCGTTAATCAAAAAAAGGATTATTTCTTATAAAATTAATTATTTCTCCACTACTGGCTCATTTATCAAAAGTGCGTTTTCTCTTCACCCTCCGCAAATGAAGATACAGTAGGGAGTTCAGTAGAGAGACGTTTCAATACATTAGCACAACCTAAGCTTTTACCCTTAATGGCATTTTTTTCCTTACACTACTTTTATTTTTATTCTTTTGAAACCAGTACTTTTACTTGAGTAAACAGCTGAAGTTGATACTTGTACAGAAGCCTTTTTAATCCCCAGAATCTTTACTTTTACCTGAGGAATGAATGTCAATACATCTAACACCAGTACTCACTGTACACTAAATAGAAATATACACCAACTCTTTATTTTCTTTGAACTGATACCAAATATGGAGGGTGAAGGCTAACACGTGTGTCGTCCAAGAGACATTAAACCTAAACCACATGTGCAAAGAAAATAGAACCTGTGCGTACATAAGCACATAGATGTCCCTGATTAGTATTTATGATTTCCAATATACAGTACAGGGCAAAAAAATCAATCTCTGTTGCATCATGCACGGAAATATTGTTCTTTTATCATCCAAAACCACGAAGACACAATTAATTAGAAAACAAGGTTCATTGTGAATGCGGCATTTCTATATAACAGTTATAAGACATGAGAAAGAGGCACATCACTGACACCTTGTTATTAATTTACTGTAGACTAGACTGGTTTCTTTAGACTGCCAAAAAATGTACATCCTCTTAAAATAAAAAACAATTTTTTTTAGACTAATTTGGAAAAGAGTGCAGAGTATATTATTTCTATGATACAGGAAAGCATGATATCCCTTGTCCTTGAACTTTCCCATAGTGAAACACTATATATATATATATATATATATATAGATATATATATATATATATATATATATATATATATATATATATATATATTCATTCATTCATCTTCTAGCGCTATATCCGATCTTCCCTCGGGTCACGGGGAAGCCTGTGCCTATCTCAGGCGTCTATGGGCATTAAGGCAGGATACACCTTGGATGGAATGCCAACCCCATCGCAGGGCACACACACACACACACACACACACACACACACACACACACACACCACACTCTCACACACTCACATTCATACACTAGGGACAATTTTCTAAGGTGCTATCAATCAAGAGAGAAATACACCTGAGGCACGGGGAGAACATGCAAACTCCACACACACATGGCCGAGACGGGAATTGTGGTGTGAGGCGAAGCCACCGTGCCCCCTATATATATATATATATATATATATATATATATATATATATATATATATTAATGATTACTGATTTTCTTCTGTAAGAAATACATTTGAATTCTTTTCTGAATGTGCATAAGCCAATACACTGAATTGCAGGCAAACCAGCTGCTGTCACAGCACACATAAGGTAAGATTTATACTGTATTTAATGAGTTGTTTAATGAATGCTATAATTGATGTTAACCTCCAACAACATTCATCAGGAGCATAGAACGTCCTATTTGAATATTACAACATTTCAACAAGGCTGCGTTTGCAGGTGTGGGTTTCTGCCTAAAAACATAATGGTAGTACTGACTAGGCTAGAATGCCCTTAGGTGTGTGTGTGTGTGTGTGTGTGTGTGTGTGTGTGTGGTGTGTGTGTGTGTGTGTGTGTGTGTGTGTGTGTGTGTGTGTGTGTGTGTGTGTGTGTGTGTTTGTGTGTGTGTGTTTTTTGGTAGGCGTCCCAATCAGGGTGTATTCACATTTCACGCACAGAGTGGACTTCATACAGTAAATGAATGTATATATACATACATATACATATCTCAACTACTCAAAATGGTCTATCTATGTATCTATCTAACTATCTGTCTATCTATCTATATATATAGATAGATCGACCCTTTTGAGTAGTTGAGATATAGATAGATAGATAGATAGATAGAGATAGATAGATAGATAGATAGATAGATAGATAGATAGATAGATAGACCATTTTGAGTAGTTTAGATAGACAGATAGATAGATAGATAGATAGATAGATAGATAGATAGATAGATAGATAGATAGATAGATAGATAGATAGATAGATAGATAGATAGATAGACCATTTTTTGATAGATAGTAGATAGATAGATAGATAGATAGATAGACTAGATAGATAGATAGATAGATAGATAGATAGATAGATAGATAGATAGATAGATAGATAGATAGATAGATAGAGAGATTATAATCATTATGTGTGCAATAAACGCACATCCCTTTTAAACCCATATTAAAACCTTTAGATTGTCTGACAAAGACCTGAAACTCGTGGCTTGGGGGGTGAGGAGTGTGTAGGGTGCAGGGTTCAGTGTGTAGGGTGCAGGGTTCAGTGTGTCCGGTGCAGTGTGTAGTGTGCAGAGTGAGGTGTGTAGGGTGCAGTATGTATGGTGTCGGGTGCAGTGTGTAGGTGCAGTGGGGTGAGTGTGTGTGTTGTGGTGTGAGGTGTGTGGTGTGTGCAGGGTGAGGTGTGAGTTGTGTGTGTTGTGTGAGGTGTGCGGTGTGAGGTGTGTGATGTGAGTGTGTGTGTGTGTGTGTGTGTGAGTGTGTGTGGTGTGTGTGTGTTGTGTGAGGTGTGTGTTGTGTTGTGTGAGGTGTGCGGTGTGAGATGTGAGGTGTGTGTTGTGTTGTGTGAGGGGGTTGGTGTGTTGTGTGAGGTGTGAGGGATGTGAGTGTGTGTGTTGTGTGTGGTGTGTGTGTGTGTTGTGTGTGTGCGGTGTGAGATGTGAGGTGTGTGTTGTGTTGTGTGAGGTGTGAGATGTGAGGTGTGTGTTGTGTTGTGTGAGGTGTGTTGTGTGCGGTGTGAGATGTGAGGTGTGTGTTGTGTTGTGTGAGGTGTGAGATGTGAGGTGTGTGTTGTGTTGTGTGAGGTGTGAGATGTGAGGTGTGTGTTGTGTTGTGTGAGGTGTGTTTTGTGTGGTGTGAGGTGTGAGGTGTGTGTTGTGTTGTGTGCGGTGTGAGATGTGAGGTGTGTGTTGTGTTGTGTGAGGTGTGAGGTGTGAGGTGTGTGTTGTGTTGTGTGAGGTGTGCGGTGTGAGGTGTGAGGTGTGAGGTGTGTGTTGTGTTGTGTGAGGTGTGCGGTGTGAGATGTGAGGTGTGTGTTGTGTTGTGTGAGGTGTGAGATGTGAGGTGTGTGTTGTGTTGTGTGAGGTGTGCGGTGTGTGTTGTGTTGTGTTACCTGTTTGCGGTCGCGGTTCAGGTTTAATCCCGAAATTTCATTCAGCACCTGGAGCTCAGAGTCGCGCGCGCTCTGACGGAGCGGAGTCTGGGCACACCGGAGACACGGATACCGCCGAACTGCTGCATGGTGTGTGAACATTACTCTCTCTCTCTCTCTCCCTCTCTCTCTCTCTCTCTCCCCAGCACTGAGACACTTTACATCTTAAAGATCAAATCCCAGCAGACTGCAAACCACAAGAAGAAACTTGCACGCGCCAAAAGATTCGCGTTCCGCAGGACAGACGTATTTCATTAATCCAAAAAGAGAGAGAGAGAGAGAGAGAGAGAGAGAGAGAGAGAGAGAGAGAGAGAGAGAGAGAGAGAGAGATGAGAGAGAGAGAGGAGAGAGAGAGAGAGAGAGAGAGAGTCTGTGTCCTTAAATGGGGAAGATCATTCGCCTGGTAAAGCATACTGAATTCCCTGTTTAAGGAGGACCTGAGAGAGAGAGAGTCTGAGAGAGAGAGAGAGAGAGAGAGAGAGAGAGAGAGAGAGAGAGAGAGAGAGAGACTTTCATTTGGCACGTGATGTATGTTTGGACGTCATTACGTGAAAACTATTAAAACCACAAAAACTAGAAAGAACGAGTTCTAAAGCACGCGCGAATTGACATTTTTAATTGATAGCATCTGACAGACTTTTTCAGACTTTTCATTCATACAGTAGAGGAACAGGGGCCGTTCTAAAGGGCCCAGCAATGTGAGCTGTGTGTGTGTGTGTTTTTATTCATCCTTAACCCATTATTTCTTTCTGACCACGTCATGGTGTTGGGACAACATATTACACACAGAAACAGTCGAGCCATGGTATTAACCATAAACCTATCCTATCCTAATGCGTAGAAAATATAATGGAAAAGTTTGCACTTTTTCCTTTTATTATATACAGTAAAATATTTTTAATATTTTTTTTTATTTTATATATATATATATATATATATATATATATATATATATATATATATATATATATATATACAGTGGCAAGAAAAAAGTATGTGAAACCTTTTGGAATTTCATGGTTTTCTGAATAAATTTGTCATAAAATGTTATCTGATCTTCATCTAATTCATTGGTATTGACAAACACAATGTGTCTAAAAATAATAACACCAAAAAAATCCAATCTTTCTTGTCTTTATTGAACACAATCATTCAACATTCAAAATGGCAGTGGAAAAAGTAAGTGAAACCTTGAGTTAATGACCTCAAAAAAGCTAATTGGAGCTAATTGGTTTTAGCAAACTTCGAGTCTTTTTCTTGCCACTATATATATATATATATATATATATATATATATATATATATATATATATATATATATATATATATATATATAGGGGGCACGGTGGCTTAGCAGTTAGCACGTTTGCCTCACACCTTACCAGGGTCTGAGTTTGAATCCCTGAGCCATGTGTGTGTGGAGTTTGCATGTTCTCCCCAGGGTTTTTCTCCGAGTTCCATGGTTTCCTGGTCCAAAAACATGCTCGGTAGGTTAATTGGCACCTTGGATGTGAAATTGTCCCTAGTATGTGAATGGGTGTGTGTGAGTGTGTGTGCCCTGCGATGAATTGCCATTCCATCCAGGGTGTATCCTGCCTTAATGCCCATAGATGCCTGAGACAGGCACAGGCTCCCCGTGACCCGAGGGAAGATCGGATATAGCGGTAGAAGATGAATGAATTAATATATACAGTATTAGGGCTGTCCATCAATTCAAATATTTAATCGAGATTAATTGCATTAATCGCATGATTGCCACAAGTTAACGAATGATTAATCTCACATTAATGGCAAGTTTTCAATGTACCATAAATGATATACTTTTCATGTTTTTAATACTCTAATTAACTGTAACATGTTATAATTATATACATTTACAGCATTTGGCAGACGCCCTTATCCAGAGTGACTTACAACTGAGCAATTGAGGGTTAAGGGCCCACTAATGGTAGCTTGGTAGTGGTGCGATTTGAACCTGCGATCTTCCGATCTTCTGGTCCAAAGGCCAATGCCTTAACCACTGAGCTACCACCTCCGCACTGCGCGACCACATTTCACTCTGATCACTGACATACTAATGCATGCTGTGTAATCGTGCATTAATACAATTAGTGCCATTAAAGTAAATTTGCATTAACACATTAATAACATGTTAACTTAGACAGCCCTATTATATACAAATTCTCCACATATGGCAGAAGCTGAAATATATTTTTTGAAGAAAAATGTTGATTTAAAAACCTGATTCTTTTCCTACAATGTAGAAGTTAAATCCAGCCTAGACACTGCACATGAAGAAGCACACTGAGTTTAATAGAATTTCAATTGAATTAAAGACTGATAAATTGAACTATGGAAGACTTGGGAAGATATTAATATATAATAAAAAAGAATCAATAGAAACTACAGCATTTCTGACTGAATGGATTATTATTACATCCAGGTCAGAATCAGAGGTGCATATAAGTTCAATAATAAACGTCATTCTCCATGAAGAAATATTACATTTATCAGACATGAATCCATGATGTGGGGGCATGGTGGCTTAGTGGTTAACATGTTCGCCTCACAACGCCAGGGTCGGGGTTCGATTCCCGTCTCGGCCATGTGTGTGTGGAGTTTGCCTGTTCTCCCCGTGCCTCAGGGGGTTTTTCTCCATGTTCTTTGGTTTCCCCCCCGTCCAAAAACATGCACGGTAGATTGATTGGCACCTTGGAAAATTGTCCCATTTGTGTGAATGTGAGTGTGTGTATGTGTGCCCTGCGATGGGTTGGCATTCCATCCAGGGTGTATCCTGCCTTAATACCCATAGACACCTGAGTTAAGCACAGACTCCACGTGACCCGAGGGAAGATCGGATATAGCGGTGAATGAATGAATGAATCCATGATGTAATGGTGTGACGCTTTCTGACGCGAAGGTTTCTGCCACCATCCTGAATGTTATTTTCATAAAGCAGCAACTTGCAAAATGTTTTATTCCTCTTCTACTTACTATGTTAAACATTAAAGCAGCTATAAATAATAGCTCCCTCATCAGTTTCATTACTTTTTTCTCTCTCAAACACAAAATTGTCTTGAGGAAACGAGAAAAGCACCTTTTACTTTTTTTTGTTCTCCGGTATTGACACTGGAGACTCCTTCCATACATGCTACATGCAGTTTTTATTGCGTTTATGAAAAGAGAAAGATGAAGCGGCGAGTCGTGAGTCTAAAAACTGATTAATTTCTGTTGAAAAGGTTCCTTCAGTGCACCACAGCAGCCTTTAATCCACACACACACAGATCTGATGTTAGTTATTTTTTTGCCTTGGGGCTTTTTCCCTGCACTGCTATCGAGGGATTAGAGCCGGATTAGATCTACGAAGCTTTGACAGCAACGTTTAACGTCGCGTGACATTTCTGTGGACAAATCATATTCATTACACAGAACAACAAACACGACTGCAGATTTTAATCCCTACCACATACAGTGGAGAGATCGCTCACTAATCCCGATCCTGGGCTGCTGATTCTGCCTTAACCGGACAGACAGTATCCAGAGTATTAAGATCACAACTCCAGGGTTGGATCCTGAGCTCTGTGGTGTTTCACTGCTCTCTGCGGTGGTCTTCAATGTGACCTTTGGATTCCTCTCAAATCTGCCATACCAATATATCTGTACACGGACTGTTGACTTCTGAATCAGTGTGTGTGTATGTATGTGTATGTATGAATGTGTGTGTGTGTGTGTTTATTTGTCACACACATCCTATACCTGGTATTCCTGGGATAAGCCCTAAATTCACTGCCAATGTAAAAAGCTAACCTGGACGAAATATCCACGGAAAGATGAAATATAAAATATTCCACATAAATGAAATAATCCAGTTCATACTGGAAAAATATACTGGAAAAGAAATCCATATCGAAGTGTTAAAATATTGACTACCGACCACCTTTAAAAGAGAATTCCCACAGTACTACAGGAAAAAAAGTGTGTGAATGAATAAAATGGCATTTCTTTTACCTCACTTTTTTAAATTCTCTTTTTTAATCATATGTTTGTCGTTAGGGAAATCTGATACGATTTCTTTTGAAGCGTCCTGTGGTAATAATCATAATAACCTCTAATGTTCTGGAAAGACGTTACGCTAGATATTTGGTTGCGCGTTTTGTAGAGACCTGTGTGAAAATTCCTTCATGGGTGTTAGGAAAGTCAGGTCCTGATGTAGGTGAGGTGAGAAGGTCTGGACTGCAGTCGGTGTTCACTAGGATTGAGGATTATCTTCATGGAGCTGTGGTCATGCTGGGACAGGTTTGAGAAGGTACAGAAGGTGAACCCCGCGACAGGGTCACGGGACTCATTGATGCTCATGGGGGGAGAGAAGGCTGCCCCCCCACCACCACCACCACCCCCTCATGTGGTCCAATCCAACAGACAAGCTCCTGAATTCCTGAAGAAGTTAATGCGTTAATGGGTCAGGACTGTTTTGGAAGCAAAAAGTGGGGACCAATGCAATATTAGGCTGGTATGTGTGTGTGTGTGTGTGTGTGGTTGTGTGTAATTTAAGGATATATAATCTCTTCTGAAACAAAAACAATACCGTTAAGACGAGAGGCCGTTAAAAAAAACAAAAACTACCGCACATTCCTAACCCCAGTAATTACACACCTAAGACTTTCCTGTGAACTTGCACAGTTAAAGGAAAACACTTTTTTTCACACTCTGCCAAGCAACCTGCAAACAAGCATGTGGGCTGAGTGGCGCTTTTGACAGATCCGGCCTGCTCCCTGTTCGCCGTCTCCGGCGGTGGCTGTTGATTTTGGAATGGCACCGCGCTCTCCTTTCATTACTCAGACTCCGAAGCAGTCAAAGAGTTCATCATTCTCTTTTAATATCCTGTAAAATACAGAACCGAAAAGAAGAAAGAAAAAAAAAACGTAATAACAACCCCCTGTTCAAGAAAAGTCAATTCATCCAGCAGCATAAAAAGACAGGACGGGGATTCCAGGCTTTAAGACAGATGACCGGGGAAAAAAAGGACTCTACGTTTCTCTTAGCAGCACCATTAGGAAGACCGACGTTGGCTTACTTGTATTATTATTTCTACTCTTCTGAGACACTCGCGTGTGAGCGAACGAGCATAAAAACATCACAGGCATCATGTTTTTATCCAAGACCGTTCCCTCCTTTCTTTACGCACAGTGAGTCCCTTTAGGAAGAGTCATACACACCTTCTGATTCCCTACAGTTCTCTAATCTCCATAGGAGACTGTGTTCGGGGGAGAGAAAAAAAAACATCAGGAATGTCAGGTTTTTTTTCTCCCCCTGGGCGGAGTTACACGTCTTTTCATTTCTCTCCACGCACTTTCCATTCCGTCTCATTTGGCGTCGGAGAGCGTGTCGGGGCAGGTGCGAGCGCACGCGGCGGTGGCGGCGTCTCTGGTCTTGAGCACGCAGTCCCGCACCATCTCGACGAACATGGTGGGCCAGAGCTTGTGCAGAGCTTCTCCTTTCACGCTGGTGCTGGACGCCGCGTGCACGAGTCCCAGCAGGTAATGATCCACCACCGAGCTGCGCTCCGGCACCTCGCTGCTGCTCTCCTGGCGAGGATTATAGCAGATTTTTGGGATTAATATTGAATGAGAGTAGTGTAGGATAAATGTTACAGTCATACTAATAGATTGGTATGTGCTTTTTGAAGAAGTTTCACCGGATACACCCTTCTACAAGGGTGTTAGAAAAGTCAGCTAGTGATGTCGGGGAGGTGAGGAGGATATAACCAGTGTTCCCATTCATCCCAACGGTGATCAATAGGGTTCAATAGGGTGATCAATAGCTTTTCTGTAGGCCAATGAACATCTTCCTCTCCAACCCATACATACCATATCTTCCTAGAGAGTGACAGGGGCATTGTTATTCTGGAACAGATTTGAGTCCCCTAGTTCCTCACCTCTCCAACATCATCGATACCTGTCTATTCTAATACCTTTGTGGCTGAATGCATCTCACACAAACATGCACACTCCAACATCTAGTGGAACTTCAGAAATGGGGGCCACATGTGGAGTGAAATGTTCAACAACTACATAGAAATCTTATTGTCAGGTCTATAGTGTATGCTGAATACAACATTTAAAAAAATATACCGTTACAAATTGTATATATATATATATATATATATATATATATATATATATATATATATATATATATATATATATATATATATATATATATATATATATATATATATATATATATATACAATAAAATAAAGATATATATATATATATATACACACTGTATTGTGTAATAGAATATAAACTGTGCATTGTGTCACATGACCTTCAGAATATTCATGTATATTTGTATCAGGTGATTTCTGAAGGCAGTTGATTGCACTGGATTTTATTTAGGGGTATCTAAGCAGTATGAATACACATGCACATCACACTTTTCAGATTTATATTTATAAACAAATAATAAAAAATTTAATCTTTAAAATTATGTATCTTTTCCCATCCACTTCACAATTATGAGATATTTTGTGTTGGTCTATCACATAAAATCCCATTACATTTAAACATTTAAGTTTGTAGTTACAACGTGGCAAAATATGGAAATTTACAAGAGGTATGAATACTTTTGCAATGCATTGTATATGACAGTATTGTGAAGGTCATGTGCCACATTGTGCAGTTTCTATTACATCATTACTATAAAGCGCATCAGTTACTGAAATAAAGATCCTGAAAAATAATAATAATATAAAAAATTAAATAGTTCATGTGAAATTACAATAAATGCCTTTCCGGAGTGTGTGTGTGTGTGTGTTATACCTCTGGAGAGCTGGAGTCTTTGCTGTGGTAGTTAAAGAGTGCTCGGCTCATGCTCTCCCCCAACAGCTTCCCATTTTCCCTCAGCTCTTCAGGGCTCAACCCGAATCTGCGAACTCGGCCCTCTAGCAAGAACTGCAGCTGCCGCTTCCTACGGGGAGAGACGGCAAATCATCAAAAACAAATCACAGCTTTGTAACAGTCTGTAAATCTTCCAAACACAAAGAAGTGTTTCAAATTTTTCAGATGTTTCATTCTCCTGGTCATTTTAACCAATAAGAAAGGCAGAGTGAAAAAAAGCGAGCGGCTGATTTATAGCTGTTATTATTACTAATATATGTTGTGAAACACTTCCTTACTCTGACAATCCTGTTTGCACCAAAATCCCAAACACACTGTACATATATTCCATTGTAATTGTGTTATAACTATTATTACATTTCTATTCCTTAAGTGCAATTATCTTCTGCTACACTACCTGTCAAATGTTTGGACATATGGGTTTCTTTATTAGTCACGACTGTTTACTAGTGCTGTCAAAGTAAACATTATTAACGTGTTAACGCAAATTCACTATAACCTAAACGTACCAGTTTATATGGAAAGCAACCGGAACAGAATTCTTAAAAGGAGCCACGTCCCATATTTTACAATTAAAACGACCACTAAAAAAGTAACACTGAAATTAACAAGAAATTCATATTCAAAGAATAATTTCCAGAGTAAAATAAATACTAAATAATGAATCATTTTATAAAAGGGAGAGATTTTGAGAGAAATGTATATAATTATAACATCTGTTACAGTTCGTTACAGTATTAGAAACATGGAAAGTATTCATTTATGGTACATTGATAATGAATGAGCGATTAATCACGAGTTAACATTTACATTGTAGATTATCACTGAAGGCATCAATACTATGAATGAACACATAAATGGAATGATGTGGTAAACAAAAAAGTGTGAAATAACACAAAATATGTTTATAGCTTTTTGCTTTGATTACTGCTTCACACACTCTTGGTGTGAACGTAATGAGTTTGTCACTTGAAACTGTTTTCCAGCAGTCTGGAAGCACTTCACGGCCCTTTTTCCCTTCACTCTTATCGCCTCCTCATCTCAAACTATCTCGATTGGGTTTAGGTGTAGGGTGACTGTGGAGGCCTGGTCATCTGACTCCTGTTTACTGTTTACTACATCATTCCATATATGTTTTGATGCTTTCAGTGAGAATCTACAATGTAAATAGTCATGAAAATAAAGAAAAACCACTGAACGGCAAGGCGTGTCCAAACTTTTGACTGGTAGTGTATATATCTTTTGTTTATTCTTACATTAATTTTATTATTTTTTTTAATTATAAGACAATAAAGTCTCTATCTAATAGACTAACCAAACTATAAATGTAGATACTGTATAAACTGGATTTAGCTACTGGTAGATACTGGACAAACATTTGCATAACTTTAAATAAGCACATTTGCACACACTTGACACTTTAACGCTGCCCCACATACCATCTATCATATTTGTAATTTTTGTCTTTATATTTATTTTTAATTTAATCTGTTTACATGTTGGACGGTCATAAAAAAACATTTCACTGCATGCCGTACCATGTATCCATGTGTATGCGAGAAATCAAATTTAAATTTAAATGAATAAAAAGTATACATATATATGTATGTATGTGTGTGTGTGTGGAGGGTAAAAAAAAAACATGACTATTAGGTTGTAATTGAATGTATACATGGAGAAGAGTGAGATGTAATGGATGTTCTAAGATGGATGAAATGCAGTAGCCCAGGAGCCAGCCAACTCCTGTTCCCTCTGCCAGCGATTCAACACGCTGCCTACCTGCAGGCTATGGCACGAAAAAAAAAAACATATATATATATAATGTGTATGTGTGGCTGCATGTGTGAGCGAGTGTGTGAGAGAGTAAAAGAGGCAGTGTATGTGTGTGTGGGGCTCAGGGTTTAATCAAAACTAGGAGATGAAAGGTGTGGTTTGTGTGTGTGTGTGTGTGTGTGTGGGAAAGGTGTGAAGTGTGTCCATCTACTCTAAAGCTCATGAATGAGAAAGTGATAGAACGTGAAACCAAGATCTAGAACATTACAGTGAAATATGAGCTCAGGTGTAGGTGAGCTGGAAGAGGCCTAGTCTTCACCTGGAGAATGAAATGGTAAGATCTTTCTCTCTGGGCTAAAAATGGCAGCTGTCTTGAACAAGCACTGGCCTGTTATTATTCCTTTTCCATATATGTGCTCTTATATACACAGTACAGCTATAAAATCTTCACACACACACACACACACACACACACACACAACACACACAACACACACACACACACACACACACACACACACAAACAAACACAATATACTTTTCCACCTAAGCAGGAATTCAATCCAAAATCTATGAGCAGCTGATCACATGACTTTGACATAACTATTAAACCACAGCAATTCCATATTCCCAAATCTGATAATAAAGGCTACAGATAAGATGAAATCTTTCAGGACGGAAGCTTATCCAAAATGCAACTATAAAACTCCAAATCATCTAAACTATGCTATAGACATATTTTGAAAATGTCATTTTTCTCATACATGTATTCGATAATAAATGTTGGGTTGCCAATTAAAATCTTGTTAGTTTATTATTATTATTATTATTATTATATTAATAATAATAATAATAATAATAATAATAATAACAATAGTGCATATTGGTTGCTTTTTACTTTTAAAGTAAAATTTTTGGTGCTCTGGAACGCATTATCTGACTTTACATTATTCCTTATGGGGAAATTCATTTCAGGTTACAAATATTTCAGTATTCGAGTCCCATTCCTGAAACTAATTAAAATCCGAGGTACTGCTGTAATATTAATTATATATTAATTAATAGAAAAGCACTGATGACAGTCTGTCAGGCTGAATCACGCCAACTAGTTCATCTGTGATTTTTTTTTTCTCTGTAAACAGGATGGCCGTGAGTTTTATCCCTGGGTTCAGCGCTGGCTTCAAAGTGAAAATGCCGTGAAGCTAATGGCTGATTTTGCGCCGCAGTGCTGCCTTGAGGTGTAAGTAGCTTTACTGAGGAAAAAAAAAAAAGATGGCAGATGGAATCAGAGGTGGTTTTGGCAAGGAGGAGGAGGAATGTCTACTGATGCCATGTGGAACCATCCTGGGAGTAAATAGAGGTTAAAACATAGGCACACACCACCCCTCAACACACACACACACACACACACACACACACACACACACACACACACACACACACACACACACACCAAAATTGTTCCTGGACTGATAATGGTTAATTCTCTTATTACTAATTTGTACTTTTATTGTCACCTGCCCATGGCTCCACTTTACCACCACTATATTTCACCCTCACAAAATCAGTCAAACTTCCATTTAACATATTTGGACATCAGTACAAAATTGTCTGAATTGAAGTATGAAAACAGGTCCAAATTGAAATAGGTGAGGGCGGGACTGGGGCTACTGGGTGCTCACTGGCACCCTCTAGCTGCGACCGCTGATATTGCCCATGCTTAGTAACAGTGCTGAGCCAGAGTACATAACAGTGAAAACGGCTCAATGCGCGGCATTCCACATGAACACACACCTTGACTCTTCAAGCAGTAGGAGCAGTCGGGAGTGCGGTGTTTCCGTCGAAGCCACGTAACCCAGAGTCCCAAAAATGCGCTCGGCCGCCATGACATCATTCATTGTTACCTGAAAATAAGGACAAAAGGATAGTAAATGGAAGAAGCCATATTTAATACGTCCACCCACAAATTAAAAGATTATTCCTTTCTCCACCACTGGCTCATTTATCAAACAGGTGTTTTCTTTTCATCCTCCACAAATGAAGATACATAATGGACCCAAGGGTGGCAGCTCAGCGATACCACGGATCTAACCCCCGACCTCCCGATCAGTAGCCCAGCGCCTGAGCTACACCCCCTCCGTGAGTAAAAATCTTGATTGATTCTTCTACAGGAGTCTTTTTAAACTTTCTACCCGAGTAATGAATGTGAATACTTTGACACCTGTGCTAACGTGTGTGTGTGTGTGTGTGTGTGTGTGTGTGTATACCTCTGTGCTATTGATCTTCTGCAGGTTCAGGTGGTTGAGTCTGTAGATGAGAAACGATCGCCACAGTGTCAGACTCACGACAGGGTTCCCCTCTGGATCAACTGTCACCTGTTCCAGTCTCTTTACCTGCGCCAGAGCCGCTAACTGCAGCAGCCGTGTTATATTCGTCTCCATAAAGATCAGATGCTGAGGAGAGGTGGACAGGGGGAGGCAATGAAGAGGGGAAGAGGGGAAGAGGGGAAAAGAAATAAAGATGACATTAATATGAAGAATAATAAAGAGAAGAGAGGAAGAGTTACTATACAGTAATTGATTATAAGCATGTTGTGGTGGTGGTGGTGTAGGACTTGGTGAAGCTGACCGTGAGGTTGGGGAATTTCAGGCGGATGCGAGGCAGCATGGGCACGATGCTGTCGAACTGGATATAGCGGAAGGCGATGGTAGTGACCGCGCTGGCTGTCTGCACTCCCCAGCCTCTCTCTAGAGTCTCCAGAGCCCCCGGGCCGAACAGACGCACCGTCTCACCATCCAGCTCGGCCACGTGGCTCTCAGACAGAGATAGGCTCTGCACGCTGGTGCCCCCTGCCTCCTGGAGTCTGGAAGCCATAAGACAACAGTGATGGGAAAATTGAATAGTTTTAGTGGCCTTGGTTCTATGAATCGTTTTTTGAGTCATTTCATTCAGATCCCACAAGACGTCTGCATACACAAACTTTGTATGCAATTATTTATATGCCGTATGTACGTATAAATAGGAATCACGTGACATAAGAACGACTGAAATGGACCAAGAAAGCCGAAAGGTAAACTGCCCAATTCAATTCTGTGCATGCTCGTCCGGGACAGCATGAAACAATTACCTGTTCTTTGGAGTCGTGTTAAAGACTCGAAATAAACGAAAATACACGAATCGTTTATGGATGACTCATTACTAACAGACGCTCTTGTCATAAGTACTTCCTACCAACGAGAAAGTGCGATACAGTATTATATTTTGCTGATCTTCGTGCCTCGGCAGTGCTTTCCTAAAACCAATGAATCTTACTGACGGCTTGAAATGAATCACTTAATAGTATCAGTAACTCGTATCAAAGATGAGTCATACGCTACAAACAAGGCTTGTTTTTTAATAACTGCTCCACTTTTAACACGTGCCAGGACTTGCATCCAACATATGGCTGGGGGTTCGTTTAACTGTCCTTGTTTTTTTTCCAACTACAGTTAAGCTTCAATAGATGTACTTTTTACTCATATCTTAATTGATAATTAACACAATTACAAACTGTAATTGTTACAAAAAATTGTTAAAGATACCACCAACACTCCTCTACCCACATCCGCTGACTGGGCGCGACCTTTTAGCACCAACGTGGCCTCATTTTCCAGTCCAAATGAATTTAAAAATGTTTAGAGAACCAGCTTTAGTGGGGTCGAATAAAAATAATCTGAGACAAAGAGGTGCACCAAATGAGTTATTACATCTAACATTATTTCATTTTATTTGTCTATTAAGTACTAATGATTAAAGTATAATTGCACATCTGCTACAGTAGGTGGCAGTGTTGCTCTCATTGCCGGAGAATGCGCAGGGAGTATTATGATAAAAAAATATGTTGTGTGGACATGCGGAAAGACGGGTGTGTCTTACAGCATCTTAAAATGTTGACACCGGACTGCATGAAGCCAAATAAATGAAAGTGTCACTTAAAGACATTACACCCGAATCACGCTGACAAACCGTTCTTTGAGTTCTTTCAGCGAACACGCATTGCCACACATTGCCAACAAACATCCCGCATCCTGAAAAGCTCTGCTATTAATTAATGAAAGCGCTTTTCTACTTTGTCTCTTTTTTCACCAAGGAGGGAAGGAGAGAGCTCAGTGTTTAAGACATTGGGATCTGAACCGGAAGGTTGCAGGTTCAAATCCCAGCACCACCAAGCTGCCACTAGTGGGCTCTTGAGCAAGGGGCTTGCCCTCAATTGCTCAGTTGTAAGTCGCTCTGGATAAGGGCGTCTGCCAAATACCGTAAATGAGTGAACAATTGTATTTTAAGAAGTAATACCTCTCAAATCAACACTTTATTGGATTTGAACTTGGTCTGTTCAAGTACAAGACTTGTTGTTTTGGAATTGATGAAGTTTTCGCTATCCTCGCTATAAGGATGATTTTCAGGGACACTTTGCACATAGTCTACAGGAAAATGTATAGTAAACTTCCTTCACAAGCATATCAGCTACGTCAAATCGGAAAAGGTGTACATTGTCGCATGATACTTCCTGAGGAGAATTCATTGCTGCTGCACCCCTGATACAGAAAGGCAGAGAGTCCAGACGTATACATGGTAGACAGGATAGCACTTATTACAGCACTGAGTGTCTAAATGGTGCACTGCCAATTCCTATCTGCCCGATCCATTAGCACTGATGCTAATCGGCGAACCTCGTACAAAGCACTGCGTTTGTATACGTCTGCGTCAATGGGACAGAGGAACCCGAGTGTGTTAGTTAAAACCGAGACCCGAGCAGTGTGTAGGAGACAGCAGACATCCGTCTGGCCTAATTGGCTCGCCTGCTGGGTGCTGCGCCGGACAAGGTATAGTTAATAATGAATCCGTGAGAGTGGAGGATCGCGGCGAGTCTCAGGAAGGCTCGATATCCGGGTGGAGATCTGTGACCCTGACGTGCCGGGGGATTGGTCTACACGGAGAGAGACCACGTTTAGCATTAAAACACCCAAATAAGTCGGACCGGCTTCTTCGGGTTTCACGCACCAGGCGGCTCAGACTGCGGCGAGACACGGAGTAACACTAGAGCCACACAGGGAAGCCCAAAGAGGACAGGGAGGAATTTGTCCGATTTATTTCAGGAAGGAGCTGAATGAGGACAGGTGTGGAAAGAGTGGCGTAAAAGGTGGCCATTGTGTGTGAGAATTAAAAAAAAAAAAAAACTGCTATCCACGTCTAGAGGGCGAAAAAAATGATAACATATCCAGCCCGAGATCAAAGTAAGACACGAATTTGACCACAGTACTCTACATAATTATTGTTGTTGTTTTGAAGAACAGGAATCTAAAAATGATATATAATTGGTGAGACTTAATTACAAATTAAAAGCAAAAAAAAGGAAACCCGAGAACCACAAACAGACTTTGATTAAGAAATCAAGTGATCCTACGGCTGAACCCATGCCCTTTATCCCAACTTTATCATCTCCATCCAAGATAAACAAATCCAAATGAAAAATGTGGCTGTTCCAGGAAGGAAAGGTAGAGTCAAGGGGTATATTTAGTTGAGGTGAAGAAAAAAGGCATTAGAGTTTATCAAAAGGAAAGAGAGAGCGAGATTGCACATGGTTTATTCCACACACTTGTTTAGTAAATAAGCAAAAGTCAAATTCATACTTTTGATTTCCTTGTTATTGTTTATGCATTATACTAGCTCTCTGAAAAGCATATATAGGGCATGACATATAGAGAAAATGCCCTCAACCACCCCAATTATATACACTGTGTAAAGTGGCTTTGAGACAATATCAACTGAGAAAAGAGCTTATGAATTGTCTATATGTATATAGTTGCAACAACCAATCGATAAACAAAATTCCTAGACAAGGAATGCCTTCGTTATCTAGGAATTAGTCGGGCTGCTCATGTTGCCCAGTTTAGCATGATTGCGAGATAACACTGGCGCTAGCAAAATTCCGGAGAGTAAAGTTCAACCGGCAGAAGGAAAAAGTGTAACACAATGCATTTATATTAAACTCAATGCAACAAAACACTGTAACCTGCAAGTCATGCCAAGCTGAACATGTGTGTGTGTGCATGTGTGCGTGTGTGGATGTACCACAGTGATGCACATGAAAAAAAAAAGAACACAAGCCCCACAATCTCACATAAAGGACGAGCAGCATCCTGGAGACACGGTCTAAAACAAACATGGCTATGACTGAAAGGAAAAGGACACGGAGAAACAAAGCCTGTCCTCACGTTGCCTATGAGCATCTGAATAAGCTCCAGCTGAAATACGTCCAACAATAATAGCAATCTTTTATTTTTACAGGGGTATGGTACGAGTGTGATGTATATTTGAACGTTCTGGCAGGAATACAGCGCCGAGTTTGACGTATTTTGGAGGTCGAGGCAGAACGCAGTCAGACGGCGTTATCTCGCGGAGCCATGGGATGGCCCGAGGTGTGGGAAGGTAACGGATGGGATGAAAAACACACTCCCTGTTCTGACGACTCTCTTTCATGACTTTTCATTTACCGTATCAGGATTTCTTAATGCTTATATTTCCAAAAGTCATTTTTACTGAGCTCCATCCTGATCTGTGTAAGACGTGGCTACAACGTTCCACACTGCACAACACCATTGCAGGTTGTTTGTTGTATTTTATTTTTTATTTTTAATGTTTTTGTGACAGAAAGTATATTGGTGTGATTTGCAGCTATCCTGATTTCACAACCATGATTGCTAGAAATTCTTTGGGATTATTTGTTTTAATATAGTGATTAAAATAACAGTTATAAAATAACAATTTTGGTTGCTCAGTTTTTAAAAAACACACACACAAAACAAAGCAAATTTGCTGCCTACAAAGCTAAATAAAGCATGTTAAAGCTCCTTGTGAATAGCTGAATGGTTCTTAGTTCTAGCCTTTAAAAAGATCATGGGGTTTCTTTAAGATTAAAGGTTCAAGTAAAGAACATTTTCAAATCTAGAAGTGTTACCTGTGTACATAAACTACTGTGATGTAATAGTGACTCAGCTAATGTATTGATTCTAGGGTTAATGTGTCAGGTAGTGCCTCAGGTAGAGGTAATACCTCAAAAAGTGCTTCAGGTGTTAGTGCCTCAGGTTATATTAGTGCCTAGATAGGGTTCGTGCCTCAGGTAGTGTTTCAGGTATTGTTAGTACCTCAGGAAGTACCTCAGGTAGAGTTAGTGCCTCAGGTAGTACCTCAGGTAGTGTTAATGGCTCAGGAATTACCTCAGGTAGCGTTAGTGCCTCAGGTAGTGTTAGTGCTTCAGGTAGTGTTTCAGCTATTGTTAGTTCCTCAGGAAGTACCACAGGTAGTGTTAGTGCCTCAGGTAGTGTTAGTGGCTCAGGTAGTGTTAGTGGCTCAGGTGGTGTTAGTGGCTGAGGTAGTACCTCTCAGGTAGTGTTAGTGGCTCAGGTAGTGTTAGTGGCTCAGGTACTACCTCAGGTAGTGTAAATGCCTCGAGTAGTATCTCAGATAGTGTTAGTGCCTCAGGTAGTACACTAGGTAGTGTTAGTCTCACAGAATTTCAGGTAGAGAAGTGCCTTGGTAATGTCTAAGGTTTTAATCCTATAGTCCTTCATGCATTCCCTGAAAGCTAAAAAAGGCACTTGGATCAGTTAATGTGCAGGGAGGGAAGTGCCTGGAGGGCCCAGAAGGATCTCAGCTCAGTGTGATTAGACGAACGTGTTCAGGGAGAAAGCTCGTAACTCATTCTTTTAATCGGAACGCCTACTCCACCCATACATGTGCGCCACACACACACACACACACACACACACACACACACACACACACACACACACACACACACACACACCTCTATGAAAACATAAAAATACCCTGAATGGATATATATATCTTCTGAAGCATTTCCTTCACTCTTAAAAAAAGTAATAAAAATAAAAAGATTTATTCAAAATTAATTAAACACATGTGGAATGAGTTAAGTATTAAGAAGTAGGAAAGTTGTTATCATATGGTGCATTTATGTGTGTGTCTGAACATCCCATTATCTGCACACACACACACACACACACACACACACACACACACACACACACACACACACACACACACACACACACACACACACACACACAGTTTCTCCATTTCCTCACTTGCATCCCCACATCCTGCAGTTTCATCTGCTACTGTGTGTGTGTGTGTGTGTGTGTGTGTGTGTGTGTGTGTGTGTGTGTGTGTGTATATATATACTTGGGGTCTCGGGGGCTATTGGGGCGGCTGTTAGAGCGCAATTTGTTGTCGCTGCCCCCTGCTGGACGCTCAGGAACAGTTAGAGGACTCCCCCTGTCCCGTCTGGGGAAGCAGGAGAAATACATCAGAGATCAAAGATTTAAAAACAAAGCAAAGAAACCACTTTCCCTCATAATGAGAAAGCTTTGGATTGTAATAAGCATAAAAGTCACAACAATCATATATGATCAAGTTCAATATTTATAATGCATGCTATTTATTTTATACCATGACAATGGTGAATTCTCAAATCTGATTGGTCAGCTTCATTTCCAGTACTTGACAGTACTTGACTGCATGGCACACCTCGTGTCTAGTCTGATCTGGGTGTGTTATGACCTCATTATGACCAAATGCCATGAATGAATATATGCAAGTAGGTTTATTTGGGATTGGACATTAGATTTGAAAATGCCAGCCACAACAAGCTGCTACTCCTGGTTGTACCTCAGGTAGTGTTAGTGCCTCAGGTAATATCTCAGGTAATTTTATTGCCTCAGGTAGTATCTCAGGTAGTGATAGTGCCTCAGGTTGTACCCCAGGTAGTGTTAGTGCCTCAGGTAGTATCTCAGGTAGTGATAGTGCCTCAGGTTGTACCCCAGGGTAGTGCTAGTGCCTCAGGTAGTATCTCAGGTAGTGGTAGTGCCTCAGGTAATATCTCAGGTAATTTTATTGCCTCAGGTAGTATCTCAGGTACTGATTGTGCCTCAGGTTGTACCCCAGGTAGTGCTAGTGCCTCAGGTAGTGGTAGTGCCTCAGGTAGTACCCCAGGTAGTCTTAGTGCCTCAGGTAGTACCCCATGTAGTGTTAGGCCCTCAGGTAGTACCTCAGGTAGTATCTAATGTCCTCAGGTCTAGTCTGACCTGGGTGTGTCATGACCTCATTATGGCCATCATGACCAAATGCCATGAATAAATAAATATATGCAAGTAGGTTCATTTGACACTCCTGGGTCTGTGAGTCCCTCTGGACCAAATGTTGTACATACATATAATTAAACTTTAGGAATTTTTCGAACTTTTACCTGAGGTCATCAGGTGAGGGCTCCTGAGCGATCCCATTGGTCTGTCCTGGGCTGTGGGCGGGGCTGTTCTCTGGGCTCAGCTCTTCTTTGGCCCCGTTTTGTGTCGGCAGCTCGAGGAAGCTCCTGGACTCCTCCCATTGCTGCGCTGCGTTTCGGATGGCCAGGCGGCGCTTCTCCTGGGTGCCGTCAAAAAAAAATGGAAAAGTTTAATGGCAGCTTTTCCAACATGCATTTCGATAACAGCTTGTAGAAGAAAAGTCACGAGAACATGGAGACAAGTAGGACTTCATTTGCCGGGTCAGTTTTAACCCCAGGAACTGATCGGCGCAGATGAGAACCAGTAAAAGGGCTTAATAATTGGGTTAAAATAATCTACTATTTTTGGAAGGTGATCCAGTGGATTTTGGTAGTAAAGGTAGTTCTTTAGGTGCAGTGAGGAGGTCTGGGGTGCAGTCAGGGTTCAAATTCATCTCAAACGTGTTCAATAGGGTCAGAGCTCTATAGCAGGAGATATAGCAGTGGAAATGAATGCTTAAGATGATACCATTGGTGCCTGTGGCTGAGGCAAATATTTTTAGTATCGTTCTGACCCATTTTGGTGTTTGTTTTTTTTGGCCAGGTTTAATCAGTAGACATACCAGGTTCAGAGCTCGCTCCTATTCAAAACAGAGCTGGCTTTCTAATTGCTCCATTACATTCTCTGTGATTTCTTTCCATCATTCTGGGACATTCTGTCTCCAGATTTTCTCCACAGGAATGAAACAGCAGACACTGAGCTCATCAATGGCTGTAAGATGGCACATGTCAGACCCTCGTTACGAAGGACAAGATAAGTGGCATCACGAAAATGTGCAAATAAAACAGAGCGTTATTTTACACTGGAAGTTAAATATCATCTAACGATTCAAATCGCAACGATCTGTCTTTCCTGACTGGCTCGCCAAGATGTGGAGGAATTTATGATTAATAATAACAATAACAATAATAATAATAATAATGATAATTAATACATTGCATACATTTATATGAGATATAACTTAAGGCACATACAAAAGTACATTGTAAGCAGAGAACTTTCACTGAAGGTTTTTATTATACATTTTTATAATTAACACCGAGACGGCATAATTACAACACTTTCCATTTTTCTCTGTATTACCCATGATGCAATTCCTCAACATAGAGGGACTATAAGAGGAAACTTGCTGCTTTTGGCCGCTTTTTCGGTTTCTCCTCGACCAGGTATGGAATGTGCCACTCCCTTTGTGCGTGTGTGTGTGTGTGTGTGTGTGTGCGTGTGTGTGTGTGTGTGTGTGTGTGTGTGTGTGTGTGTGTGTGTGTGTGTGTGTGTGTGTGTGTATAACAAGGCATAAAGGAGTTGAAATTTTATCAGGGATTATCCGGCTTCAATTACACCAAAACCCTCAACTCCTACTATTCCCTCCCACTGTACCATCCTGCAGCCCTCTGTGTTCACAGACGTAAAGGAAAACAAATAAATCACACACACATCACACAAAACTGGGCCAGTCCTTTGGATTGGAGCTAAATTAAGGAGAAGGAAAATAAATCTAAACACGCTGTCTTGACTTGTTTCTGCACTCTTCTGTGTGGCGTTGTTTTTTTTTTTTTGGAAGGAGTCTCCAGTGTCAGCACTTTGTAAGAGACAGAAAAGGTACATTCCAGCCTAGCTATCATTATCTGTAAAATCTGTTATCGTTATTCACAGGCTAATTATTACCCACTGACCACATGCATATGCAAGTAAATGTTTTGATTTCCATATAAATGAATATGAAAAAATGTCTTTATGATCGTAATAATGGTTTTGTAATAGGCTATATAGCTCTTGAAAAGCACTGCTCACTTGTCAGTATGGTGCATAACAAAACCGTGAACTAATCTAGCATTAGGAGGCAAAATAAATACATTTAAAATCATAAAAATTGTCAATAATAATACTTGTCATCACTCGGGTACATATAGTTACAGACCGACTTGAACCCAGTAAAGAAAGGGAAAATGAGTGTTAGCCCTGACAGAAAAAAAAACACAAATCCCGCCCCCTTATTAGATCATGCCAAATCAGGCCTTATGTGCTTTGACGAAAAATATCGTCTCAAAAGTACTCGAGTGTCGTTAGAAATGTAAGCAAGGCTCTCGTGACTCATCTAATGAGCGCCCTCTTCCTCCTCGCGCGAGTCTAAAGAGCAGCCTGTCACCGATGCAGCAGCAGGATCTGGTCTAAAGATATCGCACATGTCACAGACAAGCAGACGAGAGTAATCCTTAACAACTCCAGCTGAAGGTAGTGTACCGGAGACGTGACAGGACGCAGCATTTAGAGGACAGTACCTTGTGGGCCGCATGCTTGTGGCTCTCGCGCTTCTTCTCATCCTCCTTTCGCACTAAAAGGTTTGCCGTGCGTCTGTCCTCCTCCTGCAAAACCAATGCACAGACAATCACAGATCACCTACGCAGACAATACTGAGACAATACTTAAACTATACTATACATCAACCCGGATAGGAAAAAATGTGAAGATGATCAAGCTCAGGGAGGATTTTTCTTCCACAGAGGATTACAGAGTCGATACCAGATGTAATCCTTTTCGGGCACATGGCTGGACACCGCACCTCTCTGCTTCAAATAAAACCTATAGTCCGTTCCTCAAAGGACAATGTCCTGTTGGTTCATTTACTTTAACATGACTTTACATTTCAAAGTACATTGTATGGATATGAGACTGTCTTTTCCAGTCAAAAGGTATTCAATCAGTGTCTGGTCTAAAGGTTTGGATGGATGATGTTGAGCTTAATTCTTTTTCTGCAACATGATAAGACCAAAAATTCTTATCTTTAAAAGAGAGTGCGAGAGTGAGTATTAATGAAAGCAGGACGCTAACTTGATCTGGGATGACATTTATGCAGCTATAAATGGATAAAGTGTATGCTATGTTCATTATTGTTGTTATTATTATTACTACTACTATTATTTTATAATTAGCATTATTATTGTTAATATAATAATAAACACAGCATACACTTTATTTATTTATAGCTATATATATAGATATATATAGTTAGATATATATATATATAGCTATATATATATATATATATATATATATCTATATATATATATAGATATATATATATATATATATAACATATATACATGTTATCCCAGTACAAGTTCGCTGTTTATATTGATTATATTATAATAATAATAATAATAATAATTACTCCTCCCTGCGCATTATTATTATTATTATTATTATTGTTATTATTGTTATTATTTATTAGTAGTAATTTTATTATTAACAATAATAACAATAATTTATTATGATTTTTACTATAATTATTATCCTATTATTATTATTTTATTTTTTTATTTTTTCCAAAAGGTTACATTTAACAAACCGCTGCAGTATAAGTGAAATAAAAGACTTCAGGGTCTGTAGTTCTTGCAAAACAATCATCTCACTGTTTATTATTTTCCTACACCAGCTCAAGCCTGAGTGCTTTTCAAATAAAATAAGACCTCTGGAAATCTATTACACGATGATTTGGCCCGGCCTTGTGAGGTTCGGATACATGATGAGCCTGACACCATAACTAGCAATAGGAAATGTTTAGCCTTCAGCCATAGATACGGAGAAAAAAAACATTCCACAGATTATGATCAGCCTAAACAACCAAGAGGAACAAACCAGAGCAGTGATGTGTGAAGGACAGCGTTTATCCTCAGCACTATTAGCAACAAGACGCAACTAAAGGTAACATATTTTCTCGGATTCATTCCCAGACGTCAGTCAGGTGACCCTGCTTTGCAAAAAAAAAAATAATTGTATCTAATGGGCATGTCGAGTCACACTCGGGCACCTCCCAAGCTCTGACACGTCAGTCAGCACGAGGTCCCCGCAGGCCAGGGCACTTCAATCTGCACCGGGGAAGCAGAACGATCCGAAACACCTTTCCTGTAGAACAGTCTGGGACTTGCTCCGAGTGCCAGGCTGGTACAGGGTAGCGTGGGCGGACCGCTGCAGCAGTTCGCGAGTTGGAAGGAAATCATCGAGCCGAGCCAGATTTCCCTTTCGCATCACGAGCTACATGACACCAGTCATTCCCCATTATAGGGGAATCCCAATAAGATTTACACTCCTTCACGTTCGGCCGATCTGTTTTCTCAAAGTGGAAACTGTTACGTTAGTATTTGATCCTTTAAAATGTAAAGGTAGGTTTATTTGATAAATGCCGATTTTATCCAGAGGGGTGGGGGGGGCAGTGACATCACGTGACATCATCCAGTCATCCAACTCCCCTGGATTTGCCGAGCGTTTAGACACGTCACATGGCCCTGTAGCCTGAATTTCACTGTTTTGCGCATTTTTCACGTCGCCGCCACGTCGCCGCCACGTGACGTCACGTGACGTCACGTGACGTCAAATCCGGCTTCCGCCGCGGGAGATTCCCCAGACCCCTGCCGACAACGGTTTGACGCGTCACACGTGCGGGTCGGCGCTAGTCGGGCGACGCGATAGGCCGAGGCCGATAGGTTTGGGCGGTGGGCGTGGCCTATGACATCACATGACTTCATTGATTCCACCGGAGATCAACTCCCCCCACCCTACCCGAGTCATTTGACATATCACAGGACCGTTTCCGGGCATTTTTTCGCCCATTTGGGATAATGGTGGGGGCGGGAATAATAATAATAATAATAATAATAATAATAGCTACGGCTCAAGGATCTCATCGCGTCTGCGGTATCCAATAAGGATCGTGGACACACAGACAGCAGGATGTGCTTGAAAGATATTAAATTTTTTGAACTAAAATATAAATAAATGATTTATAAATAATAAATGATTTAGTGACTTGTGAAGTCCCACTCTACTCAATTTTCAAACGAATATATCTGCACGGCTTCTACAGAACACACGTCTCTCAATACCAAATGTTAAGCTTTTTGGTTTAATTGGCGCTTTGTTGAACCGTAATTATGGCTAACGAGACTAAAACAGTGTGTTTAATTCCCTGTACTGTTTAATTACACATGGCCTGAGGCGGTAACGGTGGTAACGGTGGTAACGGCGAGATCAGAGAGACCGCGTGCACTCAGCAGGATCTCGCAATCGGCTGATCTTTATGATGAAAAGTAAAAATGACTTTTAAACGAGTCTTTCTGCGAGCATCTGATACATTCACTGATTTCTCTCGGAAGGACGGATTAGATGGAAGAGTCTTTGCTGATAAACGGATTCACGAAAAGCTGCATCTGCAGTTTGCCATGAGCAGTGGGTGGGTGTGTGTGTGTGTGTGTGTGTGTGTGTGTGTGTGTGTGTGTGTGTGTGTGTGTGTGTGTGTGTGTGTGTGTGTGTGCGCGTGCGGCGGGGAGGGAGGGCGGGCAGTAAATACTCCCTGCGGAAAGGATATAACATGCCTAAATGTAAATGTAAATAACATGCCCATAAACACATGAGAATACATAACGCACATAATAGACTTGCTTATGGGACCCCAAATATAGTTTCTATGCAGCCATGAGTAAAGTTTGCTTAATCAGTACTGCATTGCAAACAATGCTTTCCTTAAAACAAGCAAGATTCACTTATATCTAGTTAAAATTGACTAAAATCAAGCAAAAATATCTCTCAATGGGGTAAACAAAACAGACTTGGTACGAATTATTGAAATTAATATCTAGTCAATAATAAATTCTACTAGATCATATAACCAGACCAAAAAAAGGTCAGTTTCAAGCTTTTTTTAAAACCGTATTTAACCACTAGGGGCAGCTTGGTGGTATTTGAACCTGCAATCTTCTGGTCCCTTTAACCACTGAGCTGCAGTACCACCACCGCCTGAGCTCGTATGTTTTATAACTTCTAGGTTTTATAAACACAAGTAGGAACATTTCTTAAGATTCTTGATATAAGTATTTTTCACTTCAGTATTAATCTTAAAATTCGAACAACGTTCTATTTGAACACTTTATTCTTGCACTTTCAATCGGTCACTTGTTTCTTTTGAAATTTTGAAGGAGTTGACATTTACTTGACATTTCTTGCTTTAAGATTTATAGTCTAATGTGCAGTGACCTTTAATGGCAAAAAAAACAAGACATATATTCTAGAAATAAGCTTTCTTAGATTTAAGTTTTTTGTAGTGTGGTCAGCTTTTTTTCACCACTGTGCTGCTTTTACAATTTATTAGGCGGCTCAATTGATCTAAAGGAGATGAGTTCAAATCCCGGCCAAGTCAAGCTGTCGGAGCAAGGCCCTTCACCCCATTACTGCTCAATCGTATAGAAGACCATTTGGTCTATATTATACGATATAGAAAATAGTCAAAATGTAACATCCAAATTTTGGAAAAATCACTTTCTTTATCACTTGCTGCTACTGCAAAGAAAATAGCAAGTTCTGTCTGTATCGACATGTGACAAATAAAAGCTCCTTTTCTTTTCTTCCTCTACTGTAAAATCCCGCCTTCAGTCTTTAGACCACGCCTTCAAAACTCAGTTTAGATCACTTTTTTCCCCCAAAAAAGAACTCAGAAGAAGGATGCAAAGCACATTCTTTACTCGTCAGCGCCATCATCCTCAGAGCAAATTCGCAAATGAAGGACTTATTGGGTATTGCGTTGTTGCTCGATAAACAGCATGACGTGGCACTACATATGGAATATAGAACACATCACAGTTCAGGACTGATGCAACGCAGCATCACACTTATCATTCCCTTCCTAAACCTGGGGAAGTTTATTCTTTATATACCACGCTAACAAAACATTAGGCTTTATGATACCATATTTCATGCCTTTCAACATTTATTACACACACACCAATCAGGCAGAACATTATGACCACCTGCCTAATATTGTATTGCACTGCCATCGAGCATTAACTCCTTGTGGACGATTGTCGCGAAATCGCATCAAACTGCTTCCAGCCCAATATTTTTTAGGACAAAATATTGCTGCTGGGGTCAGAGCACAGGGTCAGCCATGGTACGGCGCCCCCTGGAGCACAGAGGGTTAAGGGCCTTTGCTCAAACACCAAAGGCAGCTTGGAGATACTGGGACTCGAACCGCAAACCTTCCAATCAGTAGGCCAGCACCTTAACCACTCCCTCTCCCTCTTCTCTACAGAAGAAATGTAATACATTTAAATAAGGATTCGATTTCATTCACAAACTTAAAACAGCAGAATTACATACTACTAATACATACTAATATTCTATACTACTCTGTAGGTACTGTTTAAGGGCTTGCATGGACCATGTAGATTTTTCCAAGTACTCACACACACACACACACACACACACACACACACACACACACACACACACACACTTACTGTGATGCGCTTCATGTCCAGCAGCCGGAGTGGAAGCAAGCAGCGCAGTGCGGTCTGTTTGTAGCATGACTCCTGAGCTACAGGATTCCCATCCAGGGTGAGCTCACTCAGAGAGCACGAGTCTCCCAGACAAGCCAGGTCATCAAAACTACACACACACAAAGGATTTAATATAAACTTATATCTAAATATGTACATTCTAATTCTAACTGGAGAAGAGAAGAGAAGAGAAGAGAGCAACATGAAACACAGCTGGGGCCTTTCAAATTTGCATCTTTCTATCTCTCTCTCTCTCTCTCACACACACACACACACACACACACACACACACACACACACACACACAGCAGCAGCATAAATAAATAATCAGCCTGGACTTTTTAACTGTTTGTGTTCAGTGCTCTCTCTGGACTTTCTTCTCATCCCTTTACTCCATCCATTACACTCTGTAACACCCCCATTACTCCCTCCATCACCTCCTCCATCACACTTTCAAACACCCCCATTACTCCCTCCTTCACCTCCTCCATCACACTCTCAAACACCCCCATTACTCCCTCCATCACACTTTCAAACACCCCCATTACTCCCTCCTTCACCTCCTCCATCACACTCTCAAACACCCCCATTACTACCTCCATCACACTCTCAAAACACCCCCATTACTCCCTCCATCACACTTTCAAACACCCCCATTACTCCCTCCTTCACCTCCTCCATCACACTCTCAAACACCCCCATTTCTCCCTCCATCACACTCTCCATCATCCATCTATCATTTGCTCCATAATCCTCCTCTATAACACCCTCCATCACCTTTACATCACCCTATTAGCTATTTCAATACAAATTACATTACCTCTCTATCAACTTCTCCATCACTCCCTTTATCACCTCATCCCATCACCACCACCATCAGCCTGGACATCATCCCCTCCATCACCCCCTCCGGTCCTCTTATCTATCACCCAATTATCACCTCTATTATTTCTATCATCATATTTCCTCCTCATCACACTTTTTTAGAGTCGTGGACAAAAACGCAGTCACTCTTTCATCTCCTCTCTCTCTCTCCAATTGTTAAGCTGGAGGTGGATGCATGACATGGCAAAAAATAAAAATAAAAACGACAGTCCAGGACAAAGGATTTCGAAAGTAAAGAAGCAGGACATGCAAAATATATAAGGGCCACAAAGAGAAAGAGAGCGAAAGAAAGTAAAAGACGATAAAACACATGTAATATACACACACATGCACGTTTACAAAGAACTTCCTGAACTACCGCAGCATTTACTACACTGACAGGACGTGTATCATGTAATAACGCGTTACTACTCATGGCGTGGGCATGGCAAAGGGGTGGTGGTGGGGGTGTTGGGGGGGGGGGGGTTTAACAGATGCCTACCTCAGCACTTTGGTGGAGAGGAGAGGGTTAATACAGCGGCACTTTTCTTTTTTTTAAATCTTACCTGCTGATGCTGTTAGCGCTGAGGAAGAGACGCTGGAGACAGGGCAGCTGGTCCACCTCCGTCTACCCAAAGAGGGAGAGAAAGAAAAAAGGGGAGAGAATGAAAATGAGGGAGGAGTGTGGGGAGGTGGGGGGAAAGAAAAAAAACGAGGGATGCTGCAGGATCCGGTGCGGAGCCGAGAGCTCTTACCATCCGTCTAGTCACCTTGCAGTGCCGGCAAACTGCTCCATCCGGCCGGCGCACGCGCATGCGCACGCTCGCCTGCTGCGGCTGCTCGCTCGGGGAGGGGGGGGGATTGTGAACGCGGTGCAGGAGAGGGGGAGGAGAAAGAGAAGGAGGGAGAGAAAGAGAGGGAGGAGGAGGAAAATGCAGAGGAGATGCTCGCACATGGGTAGCGAATAGCAGAGATGGTCCGGCTGAGGACGTGTACAACGGTGCTTGTGTGTGTGTGTGTGTGTGTGTGTGTGTGTGTGTGTGTGTGTGTGGGGGGGGGTTTTCCTGATTATCCTGTGCGTTGATGTAGAGTCAATAGGAAGGACAGGGCGGGAGAGAAACAAAGGAGGGAAATTGGGAGACAGTGAAGTGAATAAAAGGAAGGGGGGGGTGGTTGTGTGACTGGCAGATGAGGACACAGCCCTGGAGGCAATGTCACAAATGGCAACAGTTGTGATGCAACACAAGTGTGTGTTGAAAGGCAGAGACCTCATACACTAATCACACACACACACACACACACACACACACACACACTTCCTTGAGTCAGCACTAATCGGACTGGCAAGTAGCCGTTTTTACGCCTCGTCCGATGCCCAAGCTTTCCAATCTGCACTCATCGCAGCTGATTCTATGGTCCGCAGGCGGGCGTGGACACACTCAGACGAGGGCCCTCTTGCCTGTTTGTATAATAATTAGGTATTATCTCGCCTCTGGGGGATGCACCCCCTATCCGAGACCTACTTTAGCAAGGAACAGATGGCTCAGTGGAGATGCATTGATTTGCAATCTCACTCTCTCTCTGTCTCTCTCTCTCTCTGCAGCAAAAAACGTTCGAATCGATGCGTACGAATAATAATAATAATCCCTGTTGACTTGGAGGACGAAGTACACATGTATTTGGAAGTAGGGCTACACTTGATAACATGTGAGGGAGGTGGGAGCTCAGTAGTTAAGGCATTGGCCTCCGAAAAGATCACAGGTTCAAATTTCATAACCACCACCAAGCTGTTGCAAGTGGGCCCTTAACCCTCAATTGCTTAGTCGCGTCTGCCGTAAATGTAATGTATTTGCCTTGAAATGTCCTTAAGTATTAAAAGGACTATGATTTATTATGGTCGCTTTGCTAAATCAAGGCCATTTATGTGCACAAATGAATAGGGATTATTATTATTGTGTACGCACGCGCACCTGACACGGAGACTATAATTCTACAAAGTACTGTAAAAGTGCTCTTTACTGTACCTGGCAATAAAACCTTTTCTGATTCCCAAAGTTACTCTTAGCGAAAATAATGTTGTATTCTTTATTATGTTGTTGGTTGTTTGCATTTATTATTCAGTTGGGAATGTGTGTTGTGTTGATGTCGCAGCACGTACCGTTTGTAGAGAGAAGCACCTCGCGAGAGAAGGCAGCAAACAGCAAATCACACACAAGCTCAGTAGTGTGCCAAGAAAACATTCCCTACAAACTCCTGACACAAGGCAGGTTTGGTGCATAGACTCCTGCTGATGAGTCCGGGATTTGGCCCTAAAGTTTCCATGTCATGACAGAAATTTTCCTCGGATCAATGAATGTTCATTCATTCATTCATTCATTCATTCATCTTCTACCACTATCTGACTTTATCCAAACATGTGTCTATCTAAGGCATCTATGGGCATCAAGGCAGGACACACCCTGTATGGAATACCAACCCATCACAGGCACACACACACACACTCACATTTATACACTAGGGACAATTTTCCAAAGTGCCAATCAACCTACAGTGCCTGTTTTTGGACCGGGGGAAACTGGAGAACCCGGGAAAAAAAACCTGAGGCACGGGGAGAACATGCAAACTCCACACACAGACACACACACACACACACACACACACACACACACACACACACACACATGACGGAATGTGATAACCAATAAGCCATCGTGCCCTCTCAATATTATTATTATTATTATTAAGCCAAATCACATTGTAGAAAATATTTTAGCACCAAATGATGAACCTACCAACAATTTTAATAACCCAGAGAGCAAAAACCGTATCCATTATCACACCCTGTGAATCGTAATTACTGGCTGCACCTGGATGAAGATTTGAGATTAAGACCTTTACGATGACAGCTTTAAAACTTACAGACCAATGCATCATGAGTGTGTGTCGTGATGCACCTGACGACCTTTAGATCTGTGTGTGCTGCGTTACATAAATAGGTTTATCGATTACACAAGAGGGCAGATATATCTAAAGGACATGATGGCACTACAGTACAGACTAATAGAACTGGAGCACTCACACACACACTTCATTTCTTGGATACCTCTCGGAATTCATTATACCAAAGCAAACAATAAATTCTCCTCTATGACATCAGCGATTAAAGAAAAAGCCTTGATACGGCTGTCTTTCCCTTTTACTTCATGTATGTCTATATTTAGCAGCAGACAATGATGACGTCATCAGTCAGCTGACACGGTGCCGACCAAAAACTCACCAATCCCGAGAAAGGCGCCCGGGCGGAAAACACAGACAGTAAGTGAAATCATCCAGAGAGGGAACATCGGCCCATGTATCGAATTAACTCTCATCAGTACATGCATTACTTTCCTTGCTTGACTATTCAATTAACTCCAAATCCATAAAAAGAATAAACACAACACTGGAATGCTTTTCTTTACATATTCCAGTGTTAATATCAGGAGTCGAGAATGCAGGTCAAGAATATGTACTGTATAATCATTCCATAAGTATAAATAATATAAATATATAAGAAAAAGACATTGTATTGTTTGTTAAGATCGTTCATTATGATTGGTCAGAAAATATGGAATATTTTTCAATTAAAACAGCTCTGATAGTAGTTCTGTTTAAAATGCTGGTTTATAGTCAATTCAGTTTTACCCATGTAGCACTTAAAGCATAAATTCAAACTCTAAACTCAAACTCAATATGTATGCAATACATTTATATGTAATGTGTATATATATGTGTGTGTGTGTGTGATATATATATATATATATATATATATATATATATATATATATATATATATATATATATATATATATATATATATATATATATATATATATATATAGATATAGAGAGAGAGAGAGAGCATTTGGCAGACGCCCTTATCCAGAGCGACTTACAACTGAGCAGTTGAGGGTTAAGGGCCTTGCTCAAGGGCCCACTAATGGCATTTGAACTTGCGATCTTCCATCACTGAGCTACCACCTCCCATATATATGCAAAAATATAGCACAATGTGTATGTGCGTGTGTGAGTGTTTGTGTGTGTTTATTTTTAAATACTCACTACACATGTGATCTGGTTGTCTCTGAGATCGAGCTCAATCAGAGACTCCAGGCCCTGCAGATTCTCCACCCTGAAGATGCAGTTTCCTGCTAAGTTCAGCACTCGGAGTTCTTCAAGATGAGAGACATTCTCAATCCGACTGATCTACAAGTGAAAGATTTAGACCATGGACAAAGCTTGTGACTCAGGTGAAATGTTTAAATGTGATACATCTGGAGTTCTGACCAGATTTCATTGATTATGGTGAGATCTTGGTAACAAATAACACATATCCCACGACTACATGACTTCGTTTAATGTGTGCAAAAATGTGACTACTAAGAGCAAAATCTTGCAAAAATACAGGATTCATATTAGATTTGATTCCACTGATTGCGATTTTCGTGCTCACATTTATCATCATCATATAATATCATACAATCTATTACCTCTCTATTTCATATCCCATGATTTATTAGAAATTTAATGATGCGGTTTTAATACAGTAATCTTGGACAATTGTTCCCAAATCAATGCTTAAGATGTACACAATTTCCTAATGAATAGATCCTGCAGTGATACCTAATAACTTCTCAGGCGTGCATTATATGGACAAAAGTAATGAAAGTTATTGAGAACCTTTTGAACACATGTACCTGTACCTGAAAAACATGGTGGACCTTAATTATAACAGCAAATGTGGATTAAAAGTATAATGGACGTCCACAAAAAGTCCACAAACCTTTGACCATATTGTGTAAGACCAGTATTGGGAAGATTACTTGGGAAATGAAATAGATTAAGTATTACAAATGATCCTATTCAAAATGTAATAAGTAGTGTAACTTTTCAAATACTTTATAAAAGTAAAGCAACTGCTTACATTTGATATGTCATTTGTCCAAATGTTGTATCAAATTGTTGATAGGGGATTGGGGGGGGGGGGTATTTGGGTGCTGGTCTTTGGGATTTGTAATCTTTAACATTTTCAAAAGTAACTGTAATTTAATTACACTTTTTTTCCTCAATAATTGTAACGAATTACTGTTACTTTTATGTTGAAATTAAATTATGTTACGCTGTTACATGTAACTTGTTATTCCCCAAAGATGTGTAAGACAAACATTAGTTAGCTGGTGTGGTTAGTGGGGTTTAGCTGGGGCTTCCAAGATGCCGTTTATAATCGTTCAGCAAAATAAACAAATCTAAATTGTTAATTAGAATAAGAAAGACCTAACCTGAATGTGTTTCTTACTTACATTTTTTAAATCATATTCTAAAAATATGCAGCCAAGGAATAAATGAACGCAAATCAGTCAAAACCCATCGTCAGGTGTCCACAAACTCTTGTGCATATAGTGTGCCTTCTACACATACCGGGACACAAAAACAGCACATGTGACGTGAAATGCATTAAAATCTTTTTTTTTTTACCCTGACAGTCTCCTAAACAACCACATAAACACCTAGAATCCGAGCCACGTCGCATGTGGATCGCAGGTTTAAGTACAGACTGTGGTTAGGGAATGGGGATGGTTTGAATGTTAAAGAGGCTTCCTGCTGCTTATGAGAGTATCGTTTTTCATCAAAGAATAAGATCATTATTGTGCATGTTGAAGAATTTTTTTTTCTCCCCCGACCACGATGAATGCCAATTCCTCAGTTAAAATTCGACCTTTAATATTGCTAAAAACATTTTATTCACTGAGAGGGAGTGCATATAACGCCGAGTTATAATCATGGAGCTTAAATTAAATGCACTCGGTCCAATTTAGAGTCAATCAGCTGCAGTTAGTGAGTGTTAGAGAGAGAGAAAAGAGCAACGGGAGAAAGACCAAATCCAATGATTGTGAACGATATATATAATATATATATATATATATATATATATATATATATATATAATATATATATATATATATATATATATATATATATATATATATATATATCAGTAGCGGACCGTGAATTTCACACCTAGGCCTTCAGTAGTGCTCCGTCTGAATTGATGGTTATAAAAACATCTTAATATGGAGAAATTCAGTATAAAGGGCCATTGCCATTGCTGTAGACACAATAAACGCCTGTACTGAATAAACAAAGCAGAGGCTTAAATTACTGCAGCTCCAAACATGTATTCTACTGCAGCTCCAGCCGTGACCCACATAAGAAACATCAATAATAAACTTGCAATATTATTTAGGAAAACAGCAGCATTTTACTCACAAAAAAATCGGATGGTTTGTAAACAAAATCCATCCTCCTCTCTTTCCTCAAAACCAGTTGCTAACGTGAAAGAGGCGGACAAATCCTCTTCCTGGTCGTGACAGGCGAGATTCGGAGTGTCCAAACTTTCTTAACAATGTCCGGCTTTTCTTAAAAAGTCCGATTTGAAAGTAAATCTGCCACTTAATCTGTTTTTTTTCCTTCAGCCATTAGGGGGCAACAAAAATAGCTAAATTGGACACAATCTAGACTATCCAATCAATGGCTATGAATACGGTGACGTCATAAGCCTGCTAGAGGGCGCTGGTGACACCAACTCAAAATCTGATTGGTTGAAGCAGCAGTTTCATCAACGTTTATTCTGTGTTAGAGGTGCTGCAGAATGGATTGTGAAGGCCTACGGGAAGACTTCTCTGACTTTGACGCTGCCTGGCAACAAATGATGGCTGAAATGTGATTGGTTAAATGCTTTAATATGAAAATACATGTCTGGAAGCATCGGAAGCATCGGAATAGACCATTTGGAATTATTTAATAAGTAGTGATGGACAAAATATAAGTAATATCAGTTTGTGATTCAGATATTTCTTAGGCCAGCAGAGAAGGCTTGTCAGGCCCTGACGGCCCACCACTGGTTTGAACACACTATATCTTCAAAAGACAGATCTTCTGTGGATGTAGACGTTCTCAGATCTTGGAATCCCACACACACTCCAACAGGACTCTGTGGGGTTTGTGCCATCACTTCCACTACTTGTAGTTCTTCACAAGGTACTCACATTGATTTGATTTAGATTTTTTTTCTTTTGTTCGCTCACGTTGCATTTTGTAAACTGACAAAAATAAACAATCATTATTTAGATTTCTGAAAGCATTTACAGCATTTTTTCACACCTGACTATTTAAAACTTTTGCACAGTACTCTATCTCTAACATGCAAACTCCACACACACATGGCCGAGACGGGAATCGAACCCAGACCTTGGCGGTGGGAGGCGAACGTGCTAACCACTAAGCCACCATGCCCCTATATATATATATATATATATTTATATATATATTCATTCATTCATTCATTCATTCATTTTCTACCGCTTTATCCGATCTTCCCTCGGGTCACGGGGAGTCTGTGCCTATCTCAGGCGTCTATGGGCATTAAGGCGGGATACACCCTGGATGGAATGCCAACCCATCGCAGGGCACACTCACACACACATTCATACACTAGGGACAATTTTCCAAGGTGCCAATCAACCTACCGTGCATGTTTTTGGACCGGAGGAGGAAACCGGAGAACCCGGAGAAAAACCCCCTGAGGCACGGGGAGAACATGCAAACTCCACACACACATGACCGAGACAGGAATCGAACCCGGATCCTGGCGGTGTGAGGCGAACGTGCTAACCACTACGCCACCGTGCCCCTATATATATATACAGCCGAACATCACAGCAGCGCTAGGACATCTCTGACGAGGCAGCCTCGGCATAGTTAGAGAGCAGACGGGAGTAAGGCAACTAAAAAAACAGACAGCAAGAAAAAGCAGGGAAAGCAGCAACAGAATGAAACTGATTGCAATGCTCACACAATGTAGGCTTCCTCTAGACTTCTTCTCTGTTCCCTACTTTGTCTGAACAGTTTCTGTCTCACATTGCTGCTTAATCATTACAGAATAATTCAAATCCTGGGGAAAATCTGGAGCTTAGAAGAGAGTGGATTTTGGTTCTGTATTGAAATGAGATTTCTTTCCTTGCATTTTCCTCAGGAATTAAGGAAGAATAGTGCGCTGTCATGTCGGCCCTGATTATAATGCACAGGGCCTCCTTAGAAAAGAGAAGCTGCACAAACAAATACAGTACTATATACAGGGGGGAATTTAAACTTTTTAAATTATTATTAAAGGTTTTTTTTATTTTTTTTAATAGTTTATAGAGGACCGTATTACAGCGTATTTCCAGTGTAGCATCACTTTCATTTGTCCAATAGGTGGCACTTTATGAAATGATCATTCTAAGGAAAAAAAATTGGTTATATTATCCATTGAAGTTGAGCTGCATCAAAATCAAATTGATGGAGGGGGGGGGGGGGGGCTGTCGACCAGGCGAGGGTTGGGGGTTTGGGCAGGAGACTTTGGGATTTATAATCTTTAACATTTTCTAAAGTAACTATAATTTAATTACACGTTTTTTTCTCAGTAACTCTAACGAATTAATGTTACTTTCATTTTGTAATTAAATTACATAACACTGTTAGTCGAAGAAGAAGGATCACTGTTTTCCCGATAACCTTGGTCCAGATAATTCTGTAGTTAACTGCCTCATCACCCTCTATTTAAAAATAAAACAGCAGGCATAAAAATAAATAAATAAAACATACACAATGAAGCAGTGTTTAAAATAACGGTGTGTTTAAGCATTACCCGGTCAATATACAGAAACCCAGTGTTAATTTAAGCAAAGCTCTCATTAGGTGATTTAAAAGGAAATCTATTAGACATGAAACTGTTCAGAAGTGATGTAATAAAAGACAATAAAAGGCCCACTGCTGTTTTTTAATCTGAGTCATTCTGAAAGCTGGTCTGGGTTCAGCTCGGTTATGACGCCTCTGCTGGAGTCCTCAGCATGAGAACACTTCCTCATGGCACAACGTTATTACCAAGCAGACTGTCGGCACTCAACTGGCATCCAGGAAGACGGATCTAAAGCCTTTAAATGTCAAAGACTTACTGAAGGTGGAAACATCAGACCCAATTATTTGATACCTGGTTTTCATGCAGGTCCAGGACATCAAGCTTTTTCAGGTTGTCCAGACCACATAACTTCTGGATCCTGGAAGAACAAGGGAGAAATAACAACGTGAGTTGATGCAGAGAAGTTTCTTTATTCATTTCTTCTTTTTTTGTTTTTTGTTGTTCTGGTTTTGTTCACAACGCATAGTGAAGGAGCTGATCACTCACAAAGTAATGCACACTGCGTTAATCAAGGCTTATTTATATATATATATATATATATATATATTAAAAAAAAAAACAAAATCCAAAACTACACGGCCTTTTTGCCTCCCTGTTATCTGCAGCCTATCACACCCGAGTTCAATTTCTCTAGCCGCACCCAGTCCTGATTACTCCATATAATTTTTTTTTACATATAATCACATAGAATAACTATTAGATTGGCTCAGACCGCACCATAATTAATCACTGTTTTGTGTTCACTCCACATATCCCTGCAAACTTTGACCAAATGAATGTTTACAGAATGGCGCGTTAGAAAAACAGTGTAGACGGAGCGAGTACGCTGGCATTTAGAGGTCGGCTGGCTGCTACGCCCGGACAAGACTGTCCTTTGTATGAAGTGTGCAGATAGAAGAAGCCTTTCAATGGGGAGGAAATGCCAGCAGAAACTCAAAACTACAACATGCATTCATTATATGGCATAGCTGGCAGCTTAGTGGCACAGACAGAACAAGGTCTCGGTTTGTAGCCCTGGAGGCAAAAGGGCAGACCTGTGCAATTAGATCTCAGTGGCATTTATCAGCATTTAGGTAATGACTTCAAAGCAAGGTGAGCGACAGAGGAGGGTTTTTTTAACGGCGTACGGGTTCAGTAAGGGGTTAAGTACGCTGTACATCTACCTTAAATTATTTACCGCATTATAACATTCCAGAGCTTATAATGGCTGCAACACTGCAAAGTTTTGGACGTGGCAACAGTTTGGTAAAAGGATGTTTTATTCGAATTAAAGCATTTTATTACTAATTAGACTAGATTAGATAGACGCAGTGTTGGGGAGTAACTAGATACATATAACGGTGTTACGTAATTCAATTACAGAATAAAACTAACGGTAATCCGCTACAGTTGCTGGAGAAAAAAACGTGCAATTAAATTAGCTACTTTTCAATATGTTGGAGATTATAATTCCCAAAGATCACCAGCAACCACGCCCACAAACAACAATTTGATTCTGACCCAGCTCAATTTCAAAGATATAACCCACTTTTTCCGAGTGCCACCTAGTGGACAAGTGAAAGTAATGAAAAAGTAATCAAATGTAATCAGTTATTTTACTTTTATAAATTAAGCTACTTATTGCATTTTGAATAAGGTCATTTGTAATCTGTAGGCTACTACATTTCCAAAGTAACCATAACCACAGCAACACTGTGTGCATGGTACATGTACAGAGCCAATGAAATACAATTGATTAAATGCAGTTAATTGCAGTTGAAATGCAGTTAATTCAATTAACAGGAGAGTAAGATGATTAGGTAAAAACAATAGCATCTCGTAGGGCATCAGAGAAGTAAAGATGGGCAGACTGTGGAAGACTGTGGATCTTAGCATTTTGCGGTACAATAATATCAGAATCTGGAGAAAGCTCTGTGCACAAAGGACACGGGCGAAAAATCAATATGGGATGCTTTTGATCGTCAGGCCCTCAGGCAGCATTGCATTTTAAAACATGTAATGTAAATCCCTGCATGCTCTCATTTACACTTCCAGAAAGCATCGTCTGTGAACAATGTGAACTGTGAAGTTTGCTATAAATCCATATATTCAGGTTAAAACTCTATTATGCAAAGAAGAAGCTATACGTGAACATGATCCAGAAACATCAGCATTCTCCGAGCTAAAATGTCCTGAGGCAAAGTGCAAAAATGTCAGACCAATTGAAATCTTCATTTATTTTTGGACAACGGACATCACATCCTCTGGAATAAAGAGGATATTTTTTCTGTCTATGCTCTTTATTTTGAACAGAATAAGAATTTATAAGATTTGCAAATCCTTTCATTCTTTATTTAATGACATTTTTAGAATTGGGGTTGTATTTATTAGTCTTTATTTGAACTCAACATCAGAACCAAGACATGTTACGGACAGTTTGTGTTCAACTTAAACTCATCCTGAACAGAGGTGTCAAGTAAATAAGTGCAAATACTTCCTTATCTTACTTAAATAGAAATTTGGGGTATCTATACATTAATTATTTTCAGCCAAATGTTTATTTCTTACATTTTAAAAATAGCCTTGTTAATTTCATTTCGGCTCATTTTCCTTCAAAAAAAACAAACACCTATCCAGATAAACGTCTCCATCCGGAAAGAGTGAATGTGATTGTGATTGGATGAGATATAAACATACACCATTCCGACAATCTATTGGTTTGTACACGATCTATCACACCTTCACACGATACAAATCACATCACACTCCATCAAGGACATGATCAGTGTTGGGGTCGTTACTCAAAAAAAGATATAGGTATAAGTAAATATACGTTTACTGTATATACAAGTATTTGTTTTTTTTTTAAATCGGTATACAGACTCATTTGCACACACCTGTTCTTGCCGAGCATAAGCACTCGGAGGGAGCACAGAGGGGATACGGCCCTCATGTCGGTCAAGCGGTTGTCGTAGAGATCGAGGAAGATGATGTGTCGCAGGTGAGACAGGAATGGGAGGTGGTAGATCAGGTTGTGCTGCAGGTTGAGGAAGCGGAGCTTATTCATCCCTTCCAGGTTTGGCAATTCCATCAGGCCACGACTACACACACACACACACACACACACACCACACATACTTTTTTTTAATCGCCATCAACTCACCAAGTTCAATGAAATGAAGCTATGAGTTAATATTTTAAACATAAATCATGTTGCTGCAAATAAAATACATTAAGTCTACACTAGGTTTAAAGTTTAAGGTACATTGATAATAGTGCATCAGAGTTACACAACCGGTACCCAGTGTTGGGGAGTAGCTAGTTCCATGTAACAGCGTTACGTAATTTAATTACAAAATAAATGTAACAGTAAATAGTTAATGAGAAAAAATTTGTTTTTTATAAGTAATTATGTTATTACAAAAATGGATCCATCTGAACAATTTCAAGTGAAATCAATGCTTTAGACGAGGGCATGATTTTCACCTGAAACGTGATTTTGATTTGAATGATGACAATCGGCTGAAGTTTCATTTCGAAAAATTTTCCGAGGGTTTGAAACATTTTTTCTTAGAACGTTAACTTAAAGTGCCACCTAGTGGCCAAATGAAAGTAGTCAAAAAGTAGTCGTTGAAAAGTTACACTACTTATTACATTTTGAATAGGGTCATTTGTAATCTATTAAGTTTCCAAAGAAACCTTCCCAACACTGCCAGTACCACAGAATATTGTTTGGCTTAACAGAAAGATATCATTATTCACGTTATTGATTAGTTTCATATGATCACAGTGCTCTAACTCAATTTCCAACTCAATCATTTAAAAAACAAAATTACCCCAATGTACATTAAATAGACAACAGGCAATAGATTGGAATGTGCTTTTTGAACACCAGGTTCCCCGTTTGCTCTTCTGGGAAGATGTTGCACTATGTTATGTACTGGTGTAGGGTGAGGAGATCTGAGGTGCAGTCATGTGATCCAATTCATCCCAAAGGTGTTTAATGGGATTGAGTTCAGAGCTCGATAGAGGGTTCAGGATCTTCATGGATCTGGGTTTGTGCACAGGGGCATTGTCATGGTGGAACGAGTAAAGTGTTAATGCTACTGAATCCATAGACATCCTATAATAATCGTTTGCCCCTGATGTTGAAGTCGGCATTTAGAATTACTATAGCTGGAAAATAACTCAATGTCCAAGTAGTTTTGGTGAAATATAGTGTAAATATAGTATATATAAATATAGTAAATTTGCCATCTTGAGAAGTGTTACGTTCTATTTTTTAGCATGCTCTTGCTCTAGTTGCTGTGTACGTGAAATGCTCCATCATACGTCAAATTACTTTTTGAAACAGTGTAAATAACTTCAAGCAGGATTAAACACCCCTTAAATGAACTATTGAATCTACTGCATTTTGGGTTCGAACATGCAAATAAAAATCCAAGAAAGCGTCACAGAGCGTCTTTTCCAGGAACTTTGCTGCCCCCTCTTGGCTCATCCCTGAGTTGCATGGATCGTTAATTAATGATTCGGAGTGTTTAATTCTGCTTCACCGGAGCACTGCACAGGTTTATTGTTTCCTCTACCACCTACAGTACACCTACTCCAACTCACAAAGAGCTTTAATTATTTACACAACACCCGAGGGTTTACATGTGTAGTGTGGTGTTGGGTGAAAGGAAATTACATTACAGTGTAATTGTATTACAATGAACTTGGGACAATCTATTGTCTCAAATATTTTCACATCAAATCTATGATTGATCAGAAACCTTATGACGCACAAAATACAGTCATTCATTTCGTGTAATAAAATGTGTGTGTGTACCATCCCTTTACAATGTGAACATATTGGAGGGCTTTGGACATATTTTTGTTGGGGGTGAAAAATAGCGGTGAGCATAAGAAATTTGAGAGGTCTACTGTCTAGACCAGGGGTCTAGACCAAAGTCATTTTCACCATGGGCCACATCAGCATTATGGTTGCCTGGTTTAGCAATAAGACAGTATATACTGTAGCAGGGGTCTTCAACTAAAACTGCTTAAGGTACATTAAATGATCCCTCCTCGCCAACCTAGGTACTGACAATAAAAATATATAAACAAATAATTACACACACACATTCTGTATCATGGATGGTGCTGCACATGCTCTCTGCTGTGTTTACTGAACATGTGAGCGCACTAACAGTGAATAGAGTAGTTTAAATTTACAGCATTTGGCAGATGCCCTTATCCAGAGCGACTTACAACTGAGCAATTGAGGGTTAAGGGCCTTGCTCAAGGGCCCACTAGTGGAAGCCCTTGGTGGTGGTGGGGTTTGAACCTGTGATCTTCCGATCCAGAGGCCAACACCGTAACCACTGGGCTATACCACCTCCCCTGTGTAGTGTAGTAGTAGTGGTGCTGTAGGACCCAAATACCTATACTGCCCTTCTTGTGCCTGATATAAATGAGATTTTATTACAAAATAGCGCTCAGCATATAATTATTTCATTAAGCGGTCTGTCCTTTACATTGGTGAACAGATAATCTGCCTCCTACCTGTCTTGAAAGCTCCTGTTTTCCATCATTCGTTTGGCAATTTTTGGGGACGGGTGGATTACAATTGTCCGAAGTGCATGGTAACATGAAACATGCTAATGATTGTTGAGAGAAAAGGAGATTTGGGACTGAGTTTGACACTTGTGGTCGAGACGAACAATAACCTTGAATCTTGAATATAAGAACTGATGGTTACTCTAGATTGGATTAAATGACAGAATAAAACACTGTGACAAAGCCATAAATAAAGCCCTGACAATAGCAACCTGCTGTGTTTCTGTTTTAAAGAACAACACACACTTTTTTTTGCTGGTTTGCTTTTCCACAAAAACACATGACATTGAATCTTAAGGAAGTTCTTAATCTTAAGTTTCTTTTCTCAGTTATTATTGTAAAAACAAGCATTTCTTCACCAGAATCGATTTGTCTTTCAAAAAGTCCATAATAAAAATACTTTTGAAATTATAAGTAACAGCTTTGCTGTGATTTCGTACTGGAGGCTCCTTCCATAAATATTCAGCTTTATTGTAGAAAAGTTTCGTCTTTTTTGAAATAACCCTCCTCTAGGCATTTATTATCAGTTATAATTACGACAAATATACGTCCCGGTGTTCGCTAGGACCAAGACATGATATAGTAAAAGTGCATTATTAAAAATAATAAGCCTGTAATTTGCAGAAATCGCTCTAAGAGTCGTGATGATCTAATTACACGCTTTTTATCCGCTGTATTCGTATTTGTGCCGTGTCAAAGCAATGAATATTCTTCGCCTCTTATTCCTGTTATTACCATATGTGTGTCACCTCTGCCTTTACGCGCTATAATTACACTTCTATTTGAAAAGAACAGAATATGTTTTTGTCCTTAATACATATAGAACAGTCCGTTATTTTGCCTGCGTGCGAGATACACGTGAGACGAGTGTAATCGCACTAAGATGAATTTTAAACGAGGATAAAGGACGAATCCTTGTCTGGTTCAGTTTAAAGCCTGTGAGCTGCGTATACCAAGATATTCAAGACTGACTGAACAACGTACCGATCAAAGTCAAGACGGTCCAGCATGACAGGATTGTCATTCCTATAGGAGAAGTCCGCCGGAAAACTCGAAGATGATCTGTCAGTCGGTGCCACCGGATCGCCTGGAGGAAATGGGAAAGCTTATTAAGAGTTGCTTTGGAGGGTTTCTCAGAGCGGAAATGAAATTCTCAAAATAATCACATGTGCACATCATGAGAGTGTTTCTTGTTGCTTTGATCAAATTGCAAATGATAGATAGATGGGGAGGGGTGTAGCTCAGTGGTTTAAGGTGCAGACTGACTGACTGACTGACTGACAGACAGACAGACAGATAGACAGACAGACAGACAGATTGACAGACAGACAGACAGACAGACAGACAGACAGACAGACAGATAGATAGATAGACAGACAGACAGATAGATTGACAGACAGACAGACAGACAGACAGACAGATAGATAGATAGATAGATAGATAGATAGATAGATAGATAGATAGATAGATAGATAGATAGATAGATAGATAGATAGATAGATAGATAGATAGATAGGCTTGAGATCGATTTGATCGATCTGTAATCGATTACATTTCCAAAGTAACCTTCCCAACACTGCTGACATCATCAACTATTCGTTATAACACGTACACAAGAGTGTTTAACTGTTCGTATAACTGTTCCTCTTTCCAGAGAAAAAGTGTTTGTTCTCACCGACTGTGTTTAAGACGACCCGGGCCTTTCTGTGCACGTAGGAGAGCTCAGCGCTGTGATTGGATCGCTTCCCTTTCCCCCTTTTGACAGTCACCGGAGAGGGCATTATGGCGCGCTCCGGCCCTGCTGACTCCTTTGCACACACCAGGACTGGCACATGGAGGGTTTTACCGTACATCGCCAACCTGCATTCTGCACAAAGGGCGTGTGTTAGGAGGGGTCACGTGGAACGGCACTTATAACACTTATAATTTTCCAGCTGTAGTGAAAGAGTGACGCCTTGCTATTACCTTGCCTCGATGCAGTCGCTCTGAAGGCGTCCATGTTGGCTTTTGTGAGGTCTTTTGGAAACTGTATGTCAAGCTGTGAAGTAAAAAAAAAAGAAAAAAGGTGGATATGTGATTATTATTATTATTATTATTATTATTATTATTAAACAGTGGCTTGTTTACAGATCCCATCGACATACAGGCCTAGGAATGAGTCTCTCAGGCAGAAAAGATTTCACTGCTGCTAAATGCATCTTGTAGCTGTTTACCTGTCAAAGGACAAACACAATCAGATACACCAGTACAAATGACAGGATAGCGATTAAATGCAGAGCAACAGCTTTTATTATTGTTCATATGTTTTATTCTACCCCATAAGTCCGACGCGACCAATCAAAAGTGTTTTTTCCTTTATTTTTGATCAAAATTGTATAATAATATAATATAATAATAATAATAATAATAATAATAATAATAATAATAATAATAATAATAATAATAATAAAGACACTGAAATGAAGACAGAATAAATAGTACTCGATGAAAATGTGTTAAATAAACCAGAATATGTTTTATTTATTTGAGTTTTATATTTTTCTTGGCCTTGCTTGGCACTCTCTCAGTGGTCATCTGGAACCGTCTTGAAGTGTTTGAGTATTTGTTGGCTGCTTTTCCTTTATTCCACCCGTCTCTGATTGTGGAGGCCAGGTCACTTTATGGCACTCTATCACACGTGAACAAATAGCTCTTACATAACCTAGACATGTGTTTGGGGTCCTGTTGGGAAACAAATGAAGGTCCAACTAAGTGCAAAACAGATTTTAAAATAAATAAATAATACAGTTCTGTGGTGGCCATGTTGGTTAGAAGGGTGCCATCGGTTTTGACTAAATGACCATGTGTGTCACCAGTAAAGCACCGTCACATATTCGCACCGCCTCCGAAGTGGCTCGCATGTTCAGGGACTGTTCGTTCACCCTCTGTGCATTTAACAAAGGTTTAGGGATTATTTTATTTATTTTTGATTGAGTGATAATCACTTTATTAAAGAAATGGGTTTTCTTTTCTCTTGACTTTTGTGTGACATAGTGTGGATTTGTACAGTAGCACTATTAAGGCTATTCATGAGGCGAGTTTCATTGGCACAGAGTTTTACAAGCTAAACAATTTCTGTGTTTTTAAAGTGTTTATTCCATACGTGTTTTTTCACGCTTTCGATGTCTTCAGTATTACTGTACGGAATTGAAAATAATCAAAATAAAGAAAAAATGGAAAGAATTGAATTTGAAAGAATTTGCCCATGTTTCTGTAAAGAGGATAAGGAAAGATTTTTTGTGTTTTGTGTTTTGTTCCCCATAAACATCACTTTAGTTAATTTCCAACATCATCAGCATCTGTCTCAGCTGCCGGGAGTGAATACGAGCTGTAGACGGAGCTCAGTAGGGCTTATTCGTGAGTAAGTTTACCCAGAACACCGAGAATAAACTGCGTTTTTGTTTATTAGTCAGAATTGTGTAATTGTTTTAGGAGGGAAAAAAACATAATTGGCACAAACAGTTTTTCGAGATAATATCGGCTGTGGCTCATATTGTTCATTTCTGTGACTCAGCTTTTTGATTCATGTTCAACATGTTGCATCTGTTGCCTTATCTGTCTGTCTGTCTGTCCGTCCATCCATCCATCCATCCCTCTGTCCGTCCGTCCGTCCATCCATCCATCCATCCCTCTGTCCGTCCGTCCGTCCGTCCATCCATCCATCAATCCATCCATCCATCCATCCATCCATCCATCCATCCATCCATCAATCAATCAAACAAACAATCTATCTATCTATCTGTTTGTTTATTTATTATTGTTGTTATTTTTTTTTTTTTACCGTGGGTGTAAGAAATTGTCCTGGGGTTTCGCGTCGCTGTTGTTGATTAGCCCGCATGTCCGCAAAGATGGAAAATAAAAAATACACTTGCACTTAGCACCTACAAAACTCCCGCTTGTGATCTTTTCATATTTAATAACGTGTTTATTTTTTTATTCGATAACTCGCCACGTTTTAAAAAATTATTATTACTATTATTATTAATAAAGGTTACAATAAAACGTTAAATCTTATATATACGTTGTTAATTCTAAACAAAAAAAGCGTTGAATGTTCTATTCAGAGCAGCGCCTGTTTACGCGTATCCATAGTAACCGCCATTCATGAATAGTTACGGTTACTTCCCGTGTCACTTAAGAAACGTTCCGGATAGAAATAACGGAAATAAGACAATGGTTCCGGGAGAGCGTTTATATGGTTAAAAACGTCTGAATTCCGTTATTTCTGTATTTATGCCTCTTGCTTAAATAAAATAAACTTTAAATAGGTCGGATTAGTCATCTTAATTATGATACAGAGTGTTTTATTTTCAGGTGTAGTGTGTTGATACAGTAGCATGGTGTTTAAAGTTAATAATATGTGCTCTTTATTCATGTAGGTAAATGATAAACCAGTTTCCTTTATTAGAGATTCTTATTCCTGACATAAAAGAATAACGCTGATGGACAATAAGAGATCATTAGTGCATTAACACAAAATAAAATAAACACTGTCGCTTCAACTGTCATTCAAATGAAAAGTATGTATTGTCTCATATATATATCTATATATATATATATATATATATATATATATATATATATATATATATATATATATATATATATATATATATAAAACAAGCCAAGCTCTACGCTCTACATTAACATCGTGTTTACTGGGATGTATTTCACAGATGTACAAGTCAAACAGATTAAAACAAAAATGCATACAAAGTTTTATTGTGTGTGTGTGTGTGTGTGTGTGTTTTATTATTTTTTGTAAGGAGTATAGAATAGAGAAGTTTCTTGTGTGGTTTCCTCAATAACACACCAAACTGTATGTTTGAGAAGAGCGATTGATGAGGGAACAAGTATGTATAGATGCTGTCGAAAGGAATATATGGTATATACGAGGCCTGCCTCATTGGTGTTTTACAACATGAAACGTATCTAAAAAAAAGAGCAGGACATTGTTGGATACTAAACTGAAAATTGGAATAATTTGCAAATTGCCGTGGTGTAACGCTAATCACAGTCTACACAATGTGTCGTTATTCGAAAATAATCAGCTTCAAACCATTATAACAGCATACTGTGGAGTGCTTTATTCTTTATATTTTGCCCCCGATAATGACATATAAATGTCATATTATTGTGATTATGCTATTCCTAGAATATGGCTAGAATTATTGCCCCGTCTAGCAAGCCTAGGTATTGATTAGCCACCGCTTCTATTTGTGCATAACGCATGAGGACTTGGGCTGTCTTAACTCTCCAGGGTGCACGAGTCTGTCTATAAATATCCTGACTGAGTCAGAGACAGGGAGGGGAGTGCGGCGCTGCAACATGTATCCAAGCAGCGCACCATCAAATGGAGGATTTAAGCACAAAGAAGCAAACGCATTGGCCGAAGGAGGTCAGGAAAAATAAGAACAAGCCGCATGGCCCAAGCTTGTAGAGTGTGTGGGTCGGCCACATGGGCACAAAAACACCATGATGTCACTCGTTTTGCATGTGGAGCGGCGCCAGGTTCATCTCTGCAGGCCTCAGTTAGCTCGTCAAAGACTGACAGCAAGCGCAGATGAATATAGGACACTAATTGTCTTCATACACAATAATACAATTACGCCTGTCACATTTAATGCCATGCAAATTGAACCCCCCTCCCTCCCCTCAGCTTTGCACATCAGCATTCTCGTCACAGGGCTGATGTGACGTAAAACAGACTGCCTTCTTAAGCATGCAGAAGGACTCGTCAATGACACGTTTCCAGCTCCATGCCACACACACACACACACACATCCCACGGTCCTTATAGATAAGGCCTTTGTGATGCATTGCTTATTTGACCCATCATCTGATTTACGCTCAATATCGACCTTTAACAGTGCAAAGCAAAATCTCACTGTTGCAGTATGCAAATCATTGACCCCACATTGGCCTGATTTCTCCTCTTGATGCTGTTACCACTGGTTCATGCTGATGCACTTATTTATTTATTTATTTTACCGTGCACATTTTCTTTTTAATTAATAGCAAAGAGACGCTTCTTTTTTTTCTCCTTGCACCCAAAAGCAAATCCCATCACAGCCCCGTTGGAGTGCGTGTTAAAGCCTCTTAACCACTTTGGCATTAGGTGAGAAGTGGGTCGAACCGTTTAATTGCGGCAGCTCGTTGTCTCCTAATTGCTCAATTGCACTCAGGTGCCATTTGCAGGCGATTTTGAGTCATATATAAGTCATATGCACGACAAGGAACTGTCGGGCTTCTGTAACATCCCATGCAGACCAGTAAAAAGTATATATGTGTGTATAAAAAAAAATAAATATTGTTATTAATATTAATTAAGAAAGCAAAAGACAAGCACACTGTAATAACAATAAGAAGCGGGATGCAGGTTTTGGTGAACGCCTTCTTGCGCTTGCTATCCTTCCTGCTTCCTCCTTCTTGGCTCCAGCTCGCGTTTCGCTGGTGGGTTGGGGGAGATGAGTGCGGAGCCTCGCCGTGGCCCAATCGCGGCGCTCCTGCTGCGCGCACAAAGCCTCTTATTGCGCACGAGGAAGTGACAGCGCGAGGCGACTCCCGTCCTCCCGGTCGCGTCTCGTTCGCCGCCGCTCTTGCGCCCTCCGCCGCCGCTTCTCCTCCTCCTCCTCCTCCGCCCGCTCCTCTTGCGGACGGCCCGGGGTTTCCGTGGCGCCGAATCCGGGAAGCCGCGCGTCTCGTCTCGGCGGGACCGCTCGTCATTTGCCGAGAAGCGCGGAGCCCGCCGCCGTGCGTTCACCCGGCGGGAGGCGTCGTCGTCGTCGAGGACACTGAGGCAGCTGTGTGTAGAGCGCGCCGGTCCGCCACCGCGGTCATGAACGCGGCTACGGAGCTGCCGCCGAGCACGGTGGATGTAGTAAGCGGCGTTGCTGACGCCGAAACTGCCTCCGCCGAAGCCACGGCGGTGCCCTCGGGCTTCCCGGAGCAACGCCTGCGCGAGATGGGAGCTCCGGTAACCATAACCGTGGCCATCCAGGCGGCGGAGGACGAGGAGCCCGACGAAGAGGAGACTATCAACAGCGAGGACGAGATTCTACGGCACGAGAAATCAAGGTATTCCATCCCCCCCGTTGAGTTTTATTTCCACGAGGTTATGACTCCTTTATGAACAAAGACCACAATCAAAGAAACCGGTGTGTTACTTTGGAACATGTTCTAGTTTAACCTGCACATGCAAATCTCTGAAGTTTTGCCTTTCCATACTTTGCATACCATACATACATACATGCATACATTGTGTACATCCCTATGCTTGTACTTCTGATATTTATTTAATAATAATAATGGCTTATTGTTATTATTGTCAGGATGATGTACTTGTGCATTACATAACACACAATCTTAAACCTGGTCCATAATTATGTGTCCCTGTCTGCAACTCGAGGCAAAATAACTAAGCACCTGTAAACCATGCCTTACTGACGTCACAGGGCAGAATGGTACCAGACCTGTTGCTCCCATTATTTTCTTTCCCCTCCTTTGCGTCACCAGGTCTGGATTATTTACCATCCACCGCCTTGCTGACGGCAGTAAACACGTCGCCTTGTGCACAACCTTTATTCTTTTTAATGGCCAGTGCTTTCCATTCCTCCTTCTTTCACCCTGTTGTTGTTGTTGCTCCTTTTGGTGTTTTCTCCACCCGAACAGGCCCGGATTCACCTTTTTTTTTAAATAACAAACATGTAACAAAAATAGGTTTGCCCTGAAAAATGCAAAGTCAAGGATTGTGAAACGGCTTTGAACGACCCCACCTCATTCCAGAGCGAGACATTTGTAAGCAAGTTGTTACAAGTTTTCTGGACGGCGTTGTATAAAATAGGTTTAACTCTAGTTTTTTAGTAGGTGTAAAATGTGATTGTAGAGTATTGTTGTTATTTTTAGATACATGTGTGTTTAGGTATTATTTGGGGGTTATTACATTTTTTCACCTCCTTTTTGTCTGGCCACTTTTCCCTTCGTTCACTCGTTTGAAGGTGGTGAATGTCTGCACTTGTTGCTCTTCTGCTTCAAAGGCGTAGGTGTCCACAGAAAGCCAGTGAGTCATCAGTTTTAATTTGATTCCTGGCTCTTATCAAATTGGTATAATTTTAATTTTCTTTTTCGAGGAAAATGTAGCACTGCTGTGCCTCGAGTCCCCCCCTTGTTACAGTGCATCACCAAGGGCTCCTGGCAAAACCACGTCCTCACGATCACTTGGCAGAAACCATACCATCAGATCGGCCTTGATTTAGATTTTGGCGTGCTACGTAACTTGGTGCGAGTGTTTGTATCCTAAACCGCATTTCCTGTGTATTCCTCAGCGGCGCCGGCACGAGCGGCGGCGAGCTCGAGGAGGAGAGCTGGCAGCCCCCGGATGCCGAACTGACCCAGAAGCTCATAGCTCAGATCGAGTACTACCTGTCGGACGAAAACCTGGAGCACGACGCCTTCCTGCTCAAACACGTCCGGCGCAATAAGCTCGGCTTCGTCAGCGTCAAGCTGCTTACGTCTTTCAAGAAGGTCGGTAAACGAGCAGCGGCGGGAAACTCTATTAGTGCGTCCGAGAGAAATAACCGTTACGTAAGCCGTCAGTTGGGTTGGATGAATCATGTGTTTAAGAAATACAGCACTTCAGAAAAGCAGCCTTTTGATCAAACAAAACCCTCTGCCTTTCCCGAAGCCGTTGATTGGCGTTTTTGTATTTGAATACAAATAGAACTGCATCCCAAGTGTCAACGTTGTCCGGTTTGCGATATTTTATACTACAGCTGTAGCATCTCTCAATATTGGAGCTCTGAACTGTACAGAGGGTTTTTTGCATATGTGCTGCAACCTGCTTTCTGACTTCCCCTTTTATTTCCTGCGCATGTGGCGTAAATCTCAGATCGTTAACAGTACAGGAAGTTAACAAAACCTGATCGAGGCTGGATTTTTCATGGCTTAGAAACGCGGATCCTTGCACCAAATTTAATTGGATAATTTGGGCCCAATTTAATGCCAATAATTTTCAAGCAAGCGTGAAGCGGCGCTGTTAATTGACATTACCGTGTCGGATGTTCACAGAGAAGGCTTTGACATTTATTACCTTTCATTTGCCTGTGCGTCCATGTTTCACATTTAATGGGTGTGTATGGGGGGCCGGTATGGAAATTTGAGGTGGCATATCAGTGGTTAAGGCTTTGGATTACTGATTAGAAGGTTGGATGAGGGATCAAGCCCCTGGTATTGTGAAGCTGGCAAATTTTTTTTTTTTTTTTGGGAGGGGGCCCCTGAGCAAGGCCCTTAACCCTTTTTGCTCCAAGGGTGCTGTAACTTTGTGTTCTGACCCTGAGTTATGGGCAGAACTAATTCATGGCATTTGGCAGACGACCTTATCCAAAGCGACTTGCAACTAAGCAATTGAGAGTTAAGGGCCTTGCTCAAGGGCCCGCTAGCAGAAGCTTGGTGGCAGTGGGATTTGAAGCTGTATTGATATTTTGGTCCAGAGACCAGTATTCTTAAAATGGTGTAATTTTTTTTTTTTTTTGGCTTTAAAATCAAACGCTTTAATGTTTGTCTAAAATATAGATTTTTTTTTATTTTTAAGGTAAAGCACTTGACCAGAGACTGGAGAACGACGGCATATGCGCTGCGCCATTCCGCCCTGCTGGAGCTGAACGAAGAAGGCCGCAAAGTTCGCCGCAGGACGAGCGTGCCGGTGTTTGCCAGCGAGTCTCTGCCGAGCCGCATGCTGCTTCTGAGCGAGCTACAGCGCTGGCCTGAGTTGGGTATGGCCTTGGCAGGTGGGGGTGGGGCCGGAGACGGGAGCCCCGGGACGAACCCGGCCCAGCAGGAACGGCTCATGGAGCTCCTGCTCAAGGCCTTTGTGGCGTACGGCCCGATCGCCTCCGTGCGAGTGCTAAAACCTGGCAAAGACCTGCCGCCCGATATAAAGAAACTGAGCGGGCGCTACTCGCAGCTGGGCACTGAGGAGTGTGCCATTGTGGAGTTTGAGGAAGTGGAGGCGGCTGTGAAGGCCCACGAGGCTTACACGGGTCAGCAGGGCGAAGATAAGGGCTCGCTGGGGCTTAAGGTGGTGCTGATTGGTACCAAGCCACCTAAAAAGAAAGTATCCAAGGAAAGGCAGCGGGAGGAGAACGGAAACGGAGGAATGCGCAAGAGCCGCTCGCTGAACAGCCGTGTCCGGGAGCTTCAGTATCACGGAGACGACTCGGCCTGTAGCTCCTCCGAGACGGAAAGCAACCCCACCTCACCTCGGCTTGGCCGCAAGTCGCGTTCGTGCAACAAGCTGAGTCCCGGAGGCTTCCACTTAAGCCCGTCCGTCTCTCCACGCTCCAGCCCGTGGAACAGCCCACGCGCCAGCCCTTGTTCTCAACGCAAAGCCCCTCCTAACGCCCGCTCTCCTCTAGCCAGCGAGGGCAGGTTGAGCCCTGAGGCAGGGCGCCGCTGGGCCGATTACTCCTCGGACAGCAGTTTGACGCCTTCAGGAAGCCCGTGGGTTCAGCGCAGGAAGCAGGTGGCCAGTCAGGAGAGCAGCCCAGTGGGGAGCCCTATGCTGGGCCGAAAGATCCAGAACGCAGACGGCCTTCCCCCCGGCGTCGTGCGCCTGCCCAGGGGTCCGGATGGCACGCGTGGGTTTCACGCCATATCTGTGGCCGAACGGGGAAAAACTGCAGCCACTCAAACCTGACTCGAACCAGGGGGGAGCCTCACTTCTCCCGAAACGGCAGCACTGAACTTATAACAGTGAGGTTTATGCATCATAATGACAAATCATTCTGCAAAAAAAAATGGGCCACTGTTGCACATGATTTTATTTTTTTGTAATCCCCTTTTTTCCTATGGATATTTCTTTTGTTTTTGATATGGACAATAATAATCAGACTTGGTTTTGGTAGGACAAGAAAGGCAACGAGTGCAGTGCATAATAAGCTTTTATTTTTGTTTATTGTTTATATGGACAGTGGTTTAGGCATATGAATTTGGATGCCTTATTGTGCCCAAAAAGCAGCAATGAGAAATGGTGACCATAGATTCTGTCCTGAAATTAGGCTTAAATAGTAATCACTTAAACCTTTTTTTTTTTTTTTTTTTAATTTTCAGGTTTTAATTTGCTTTTTATCTGCCTTTATTCCCCCTTGGACCATTTTCTGTTCTTTCTAAGGGATTACTATTTTTGCAGGAATGTGGTTCATAGAATTTGCATCCAATCTGAAAAACCAATGTTTGCGTTCAAGTGTAGCCTGTAAGGCGAGAGGAGAGATGTAGTTCGAGGGTCCAGCCTGGACTTTGGCATGTAAATATGCTTTGCTTTTGCCTTTACAGTTGAGTGGAGGTGAAGTACTGCACATTTCATACTGTACAAAATAAATCACTGCAATGGCATTTCATCTGGTGTTCATTCCGGCCGTGTTGCACTGTAGCTAATTTGAATTTGTGACAGAAATAATTTGTAATAAAAAAAATAAATAAAAATTTAAGCGGTTTGGTGCTTGGGGACCTCCAGGAGCGGTTCCTGATTTGCTCCATTCTGTACCTCAATCAGCTCGAATAATCATTTGCTTAAAGCTATAATAAATATGTTGGGTTGTTATTGAAGAACTGCTGCTTGGGGCCTTAAGCAAAAAATCCTTTTTTTTTCCCCTTCCTTCACATGGACTGTAATCATCTGTTGACCTGATTATTCTAAAAATCACTGCCGTAGGTTGCCAGTAGAAATTCTTGGCTTGGTGCTGTTCAAACACCAAGGAAGCACGCGAGGCGTAAATGCGGCACAGATGGACGGAGGTCTTATAAGGATTTGTCAAACGTGGGCCGAATCAGAAGCGCCGTTCGAGAGCGCCAAATTGTTCTGCTCTGTTACCCCTTGCCGATAATGCGTTTCCCACAGTGAAAAAGCTATCGTTTAAAATGTTCAATCTACAAAAGACTATGGTTTGAGAGTGGGGGAGGGGGGAGTATTGGGTAAAACCAAAAGCTTGCTGACTAAACTGAGGGGAGGTGGTAGCTCGGTGGTTAAGGCATTGGCATCTGGACCATAAGATCTCGGGTTCAAACCCCAAAACCAAGCTGCCACTAGTGGGCCCTTGAGCAAGGCCCTTAACCCTCAATTGCTCAGTTGTAAGTTGCGATGGATAAAAGCGTCTGCCAAATGCTGTAAATGTAAACTTTTTCTGATTGGTTTGGAGGGGCTTTGTTTGAAAGCCATTTATGTACTGCTATAGTTAATATGCGCGACTGTTACAAACTTGCACAAAACTTTTGCGATATTTTATAAACGTCGGTAAACTGTTGCACAATGACTTTTCCATTAACCATATCCTGCGAGTAAAATGCTCGATAAGTCATTCAATGAAATGGAGACTGATATCGGTAGGCATACTTGTATCGCAACCAATGCATTAGGCGTTTTTATTTGTAATCTGAGACATCCGAACCCCCTGTACTTGGGCGCGGTCACGTATGCACTTGTTCTGGGATTTGACGGAGGACCTGTGAATTCGGAATTTCCGGATGAAAGTGTCCACTTGTTTTGAGTTGTGCAGTGCAATGGGCCGTCTTGTAGCACCTGCAGCATCATGCCCAAGGCAAGGGTACATCATGTGACCTGGAAATGTGGAAAAAAATTTCCATTAGTTTTGCAAATTTTTTTTTTTTGCATCGTCTAAAAAAGCGTAAACTTTTTTTGCGATAGGTGTTTTTGCAAATTTGACTCCATTAGGCGTATTTTCCATTTAAATGTGCGCATTTTGAAGAAGGGTAATGGAAACGCGCTTACTGCATAGACTCCTGTAATTGCACTCTGGTTTTTCTTTCCCTAATTTTCTACTCTCTGTCCAATTGGCAAAATAACCCCAAAAAAAAACATCAATAGTGAATAATGACTTTTTATCCGAATAATAGTCTGATCTGGTCATTTTTCAGGATGCATCCTCTCGCTCGATGGTCATGGTGTCGGCCTGTAGCTATTCACTAGCTTTCAGCCAGCTTTTCTTTCTCTTCTGAGACTCCGACGGTCCTAATAGCGCCGTATTGTTGTCTGAAAGCCGAATGATCACAAGTTCCCGAAAGTCTCCCACAAGCAACCCGGTTTCAGGTCTCCTTTTTGAGGAGAGTGTCTCTCCAAGGTCTAAAAGCCTGTAAAGCATGTAGAGGTTACAGAAGACCTTATAGTGGGTGTAATTTGCCCAGACCACATGAGGTATTCTTGCAGTGGCTTGCTTTTTTTTTGCCCCATGTTGCTTTTAATTGCAGTCGTGGGATAAAATTGGAATGAAATTGACCACTACCTGGATTGTACCGAGCCTGACCACAGGGTACATGGGCTGAATAACTGATTGAGTCTTTAAGTAAATGTGGCACTATTGTTTGAACGTGTGGATATGGGCGTCATCAATGTGCTCATAGGGTTTTTTTTGTTTTTCCCCCCTTTCTCCCCTCCCCCTCCTCTTGCCATGCAAAATCCTTTTGAAAAGCCTAAGTGGTTTGATCTTTTGGTCAAATTTCAGAGCTTGCATTGTTCTTAATGGTTTATACAATATAACAAGGCATTTAAAACTGGTAGGTGGTTTTTGCAAAATCCCATTCCACATTTGGTTCCTGTTTGCTGGTAATTTAATCATCACAATTTACTGGCAAATCCTCTGAACTCCTTCAGTTATACGTCTGTTAGTCAGGTACTGGTTGGTGTAGGTGAGATCTGGTGCTGCCAGGAGGCCATTCAGGAACCGCCAACTACAAACCATATAGTCATGTTGGAACAGGTTTGGGTCACATAGTTCAAGTGAAGGGTAAAAATTCATGCTACCACACCCACCCGAATACAATTTTGTACTTTTTTTTTTTTTTTTTTTTTTTTTTTTTTCTGTGTGCTCAGTGTTTGGGGGGGGGGGGGGGGGGGGGGGGCTTTTTGTAATCCTTGTTGAAAAGCGAGGCCTGATATGTAGAGGTTTGGCAATCAAAATGATGGTGCCCTATAGGGAAAAACATGGCTGTATTGTTGGAGTGTGTAAATGATCCGGCAGTGAACAAATGAAGTGCAGAGATTTAACTAGCCGCTAACCAAAACAATAAAAAAAAAGAGGGGAGAGAATTTTTTTTTGGCCAGATTGTGGTGATTTTATTTATTTATTTATTTATTTATTGGAGAAAAAAAAGCAAGCTAGAGTTGGTGCTGATTTTGATTTCTCTTGAAGAAAATCACGATCTTTGGATGTAGGCGTGTGTGAAAGACGTTCACGCGATGACTCGAGCTGGGCTACTGGAAGATGGGTTCACAAAGCCATGACTTTGGATTTGTAGCAAGCCCACTCGTCGCTCTCCTCCTCCTGATTAGTCTCCGGTTTGAGTGGAGGTGTCATGGGGAATAACTGATCACGGATCAGAGGCTGAGCTGCGGCAGAGTGAGGAGAGAGTGGGAAGGAGCGAGCGAAGTGATGCTGATTGCCAAAGCAGCGTGTCTCCAAAGTGCAAAAACGTTCGGGGTCGGATCTTTACTCACAAAGGTTTCCTTTCATTTTGATTGGTATCGGGCTTTTAACATTGGACCTTGTCGTAAAGCAGCTTTCCACCGTTAAATAGGTTCCTTGGACTGAGGCGAATCCATTCAGATGCTCATTGTTGCTTTAATGGCTTTTTCTGATGACCTTTGTATCTCGAAATAACGCTACGTTAACACGGTCTAGCCTACACGGAAAGGGTGTGGTCTACTGCAATTTGTTAATAATTTCATTCAATTTCACTATATAATGTAACAAAACAGCAATTTACACTACCAAACTATAGTCTTCTTTCTC
>JACRUU010000019.1:18729345-18741845 GCA_030449085.1 Kryptopterus vitreolus
TTTCCACACATTACCTACATTTACAGGGGTGAGAAACTCATTGTCACCGTGGGCCACATCAGCATTATGGTTTCCCTCAAAGGGTCAGTTGTGACTATTGACAGTATATGGTGTTTGATGAGCGACGTCGCTTCATAACACAAAACACATAGCGCTTTTTCTCCTCGAAGCACAAACGTGTACTCACTTTCAGGAAGTCTTTCTAGGATGTGCCTTCCATCTGCATTAAATTTTCGCTTCCTGGACATTTTGGGATATAAATTTCTCAATTCTGCTTGTTGCAAAAAAAAGCACCCGATGTGGGATACACTGCACTCTAGTGGTGCGATGCCATCACTTGCATGCATTGCGGGAAATGTAGCTTATCGTCAATGGACGCTTTAAAGCCTTATTTTAAGACACCTTTAAAAATCTTGCGGGACACATAAAAATGACGTCAAGGCCACATTTGGGCTTGAGTTGGACACGTGATCTAATGGAACGTCTGATGTATAGCAAATGGGGACTAAACGTAGAATACGTCATCCAACAGGCTCATAGAAATCTTATGGCCCACAAACTTTTGCCCATTTTTTGCTCACTGAAAAGGAGTTTGCAAACGAGCAAAAAAAAAAGGTTTATTCTTAAATATCCCATTCATCAATATGAATGAATCTTTCATCACTGCTTGGATTTCAGCTAAGCTGGAGAAGAACAAACAAACCCTACTTAAAATACAAATCTAAGCACAAAACCGCAAAAACAATTAATAATTACTATACAAGTGTTGTTTAGTTTATGTTGTCGGGACTGAATTCACAAACCTGCGTGATTTTATTCCCAGTTCGTCTGAAAGAGAGACATAGATGGAATGTATGTTGAGCTTCTTATTGGAAAGGTGTGTGTTCAAATCAAAGTACTGCCTTGAACAAGGCGCCTAACCCTAACCTGCTTAGCTATATAAAACAATTTGCAAAATTAATTGTCACCGAAAACACTAAATTACACAAAAAAATCCCAACTGCTAATTTACAACATTAATATTATGCTGCGAATGCAATACTTTAATCTTAGACTAAGGATATAGAGTAAAGTATATTTATTTAGTTCGCATCTAACAAAATAACGCATTAAAGAACATTTAAACAGCAAAAAAAAAAAAACAAAGATAACAATTTCATTCAAATACCACACGTACAACGCCATGAGCGTCAGGACGAAATGACATTTAAATTCCTCACTTAGCTCGATATTTACCCAATGACTATTACATCTCTTTCACTTATTCTTCTTCACCGTGCAATGATAAAGTCGGCTGCACAGACAGAAAGCCTGGTGACGTCATTTCTCACAAACAAAGGACCTTTTTGAATGTCACGTTATATATCCATTTGAAAGTAATACATCCTTCATTCCGGTCATAAAATCCTGCAGCCGAGTAGAGATAAAATATCTGAATGAATTCCGGGCGACATGAGAAAAACACTGGATGGACGAAATCGAGTGGACGGACCTTCCCGTCTCGGCCATGCGTGTGTGGAGTTTGCATGTTCTCCCCGTGCCTCAGGGGGTTTCTCTCCGGGTTCTCCGGTTTTCCCCGGTCCAAAAACATGCACGGTAGGTTGATTGTCACCTTGGAAAATTGTCCCTAGAGTATGAATGTGTGTGTGTGTGTGCCCTGCGATGGGATGCCATTCCATCCAGGGTGTATCCTTAATGCCCATAGATGTCTGAGATAGGCATAGGCTCGAGGAAAGATCGGATATAGCGGTAGAAGATGAATGGATCATCTTATCCGAGCCGTTTTGAAGCGTAAATCCTATAAAAGCTTTGTTGAAATTGTTTGATAACTAGTTGACGTCAGAGGGTTCAAACAACGACAATCTCTATTTTCATCTCATTTATTTATTTATTCAGGACAGTGATCAAATCAGATTTATCCCCAATGGTCATTTTTATATGCTACCACATGCCAGACACCTTTTGAGGAAGTGTGCTTGAATTTGAAATATGTATCATGGCTGACGCTGCGCTTCGACCCAAGCTTACAATAACAAGCTGGGATATAATGTATATGTAACAAATAATGGCTCTTCTTCTAATGGCAGTATCCAAACGTGTCTAAAAGTAAACACACACATCTGTGAACAAACACTAGACATCAATCAGAGAGTGTGTACCAAAAAGCCTCGGCTGTAATTGGAAACAGTGTCCTGTACTCACCCCCCCCTCCCCCCCCCGCCATCCCATTCAAGTCCACTCTACACACATCAACTCAGAAAAGGTTTTTACTTCCCATCACTCTACTGCTCATTAGAGGCGTAAACCTACATTTTTGCTTGGTTAAAAAGTGTTATAATAATACTAATAATACTAAAATGGTGTTTTATTACTCTTCCTGAATCCCCTCTGCACAGGAATAAAGCCTGGATCATTTTTGAAGGATGTTTTATTCAGAAAGAGCTAATGCAGAAAGGCTGCAAAGATAAAAGAGTGTAGTACTTTGGAGAAGTGCACCAGACAAACATGAGTGGGTGTGGAGTGGGGTCAGGTGAGGGATCTATTCACACAAAAAAAAAATCTTATGAAGAAAAAGAGTTTGTATAGAATAGTTATGTAATGACAGCTAATGGAGCGGTCTGGGTGTTGTTTGTTTAGTACGATTTATTAACATCCGTTTGTAATTCTGCGCACTGCAAGTTTGTGCGTCTGTCCTCACTGACCCGAGAAATGTACTTTATGTATGTGTTTCCGGGTTTTGGGTTTTAGTTTCTTAACACCATCACAGCTTCTATGGCTATGTATGTTTTATTATGTGAAAGGAAAAGAATAGGAAAAGTTAAGAGATGTTTAAGGTTATTTTTTTTATAAAAAAATTTTTTTTAACTAAATTTGGATTAAAAACTTTTTCAAGAGTGTCAGTGGGGTAATGGATATCAGGATTTGGCAGGTTGGGATTCTCTCCTGATAGAAGTTATTCTTAAATGTCCATTGTGTGTAGATTATTTTATCTAAGCAGCTGTAAAAAGGAAAGATATGTTTTTTTTTATGTCAGAATTAATTTTGTACAGTTTCCTGTTTAGAAACTGATTATACATGTTTCAGTTCACACATGTAATGCAGTTGGTATTTGGAGTTGTTCATGTAACCAGGACAGAACTTGTTTAGTTGTATTAATAGAAATATACCTTTTTTTAACCTAATTCAAGATATTAGAATCAGCCAACATCAGATTAATTTTTTCAAAAAGGAGCATTAAAATTCCTACAGATATATTTGTTGACTTCTTTTAAGCTTGATATTCACCTTTTCCACTTCACAAAAATGTTAATTAAATATATATATATATATATATATATATATATATATATATATATATATATATATAATATAATATAATTAAAAAGTATGTGAACCTTTTGGAATTTCATGGTTTTCTGAATAAATTTGTCATAAAATGTTATCTGATCTTCATCTAATTCATTGGTATTGACAAACACAATGTGTCTAAAAATAATAACACCAAAAAAATCCGATCTTTCTTGTCTTTATTGAACACAATCATTCAACATTCAAAATGGCAGTGGAAAAAGTAAGTGAAACCTTGAGTTAATGACCTCAAAAAAGCTAATTGGAGCTAATTGGTTTTAGCAAACCTGGAGTCTTGTTAAGATAATAAGTTTGGAGGTGTGGACTACAGCTACTTTGACTGATAAAAACCCCTCAAACCTTTGGAGTTTGCTCTGCACAAGAAGAACATGATTATGTGAGCCATGCCTCGCCAAAAAGAGCTTTCAGAGGACCTACGATCAATAATTGTTGATTTACATGAAGCTGGCGAGGGTTACAAAGTTATTTCAAAGACTTTAGAAATTCACCAGTCTACAGTTCGGCAAACAATCTACAAATGGAGACAATTTGGGACTGTTGCTACTCTACCTAGAAGTGGGCGCCCCGTCAAAATGACACCAAGAGCACAACGAACACTCATCAATGAGGTAAAGAAACAACCCCGAATGACAGCCAAAGATTTGAAGGCATCATTGGAACTTGCTAACATATCTGTTCATGAGTCTACAATACGTAAAACACTGAACAAGCAGGGTATCCACGGCAGGACACCGCGAAGGAAGCCGCTGCTTACTAAAAAGAACATTGCTGCACGCCTTAAGTTTGCAAAAGAGCACATTGACACTCCACAGCGGTATTGGCAAAATGTTTTGTGGACTGATGAAACTAAGATTGAACTATTTGGAAAAAACACACAGCACTACATCTGGCGTAGAAAGGGCACGGCATATCGTCATGAAAACATCATCCCAACTGTAAAGTATGGTGGAGGAAGCATCATGATTTGGGCCTGCTTTGCTGCATCAGGGCCTGGCCAGCTTGCAATCATTGAGGGGAAGATGAATTCCCAAAGTATATCAGACAATTCTTCAGGATAATGTGAGAATGTCTGTACATCAGCTGAAACTGTGTAGAAAGTGGGTGATGCAACAGGACAACGACCCAAAACACCGGAGCAAGTCCACAACAGAACTGCTTCAGAAAAACAAAATCCGCCTTTTGGAGTGGCCAAGTCAGAGCCCAGACCTCAACCCAATAGAGATGCTATGGATTGACTTGAAGAGGGCCATACACATGAGACGTCCAAAGAATATGACAGAGCTAAAGCAGTTCTGCCAGGAAGAATGGGCTAAAATTCCTCCTCAGCGATGTGCAGGTCTGATCCACAGCTACAGGAAGCGCCTGAGTGAGGTTATTGCTGCCAGGGGGGGTCAACCAGTTATTCATTCTAGGGTTTCACTTACTTTTTCCACTGCCATTTTGAATGTTGAATGATTGTGTTCAACAAAGACAAGAAAGATTGGATTTTTTGGTGTTATTATTTTTAGACACATTGTGTTTGTCAATACCAATGAATTAGATGAAGATCAGATAACATTTTATGACAAATTTATTCAGAAAACCATGAAATTCCAAAAGGTTCACATACTTTTTCTTGCCACTGTATATATATGCATATATACACACGCACACACACACAAACTAGATTGATTGCGGTCATAATCGATTTAAATGCCAAGGTTTTCCACTTTGAAACCTAATGTGCAGGAGTGAAGACATAAATAAGATTGGCAGTTGATCTTTGCCCTACAGAAAGACAATAAGCACACCCTGTGACGCCTTCCTCAGAAACCCTGACAGCAACGTGCTTTAAATAAATAAATAAACAAACCTCGCAATGGTAGTTTACTACAGTAATCATATATACACAAGTTATATACACTAAAAGGTTGTGGATGCGTGAGCATTTGATTGGTTGTGGCTGGAAAAGTTGGGTGTTCCAATACATTTGCTGCTTGATCAAACAAGAACCCATGTCGCACCGTAATAAAACTCATATGATCTCAGCTGTCACAGTGTACACACACACACAAAACATTGACGTTCTCTCGCAAATAAAAGTCATGACTCTGAAAAAGAGGAACTTCTGGGGGTGGTTTGAAGCTGTCGCGCTAATTGCGTCATCGGGTTTGGCGCTACTATTGGTCGCTGTAGGAGAAGTCGCACCACAAGAAAGTGTCTGAAATCTTGACGCTGCCGGGAAAATAAATAAATAAATAGATCGCTATTAGGGCTATTATTCGGCTATCGGCGAACAAGGCAGCGGAGTTTAACCAGGCATTATAAGGATCATTTACGATTTTTTTCAAATCGGTCTCAGATGACCGAACCGTTACTAAAATCATGCAGCTAATAAACATCCACACTCACAACACAACCACAGGTTGGACTCACAACCACAGGTTGCATAGACAGTTTTGTATTTAACCACAGAACAGTGCACCAGAAACTGTAATAAATGGACATTCGGTGTTGAGGATGAGTATCAGCTCTTTTTTTTGAGTCAAGTTTTCTTCCTCATGCCGTCTCATGCAGTTTTTTTCTCCTTTGCTACAGGAACCACTGGATCAATCAGTAGGGATAAACTCATAGGCACTTATAGATATAGATTTTATATACAACCCCTCATATACAGAGAAAATAAGTCTCTATGCCTTGTTTATGAAATTTACAGCAACGAATGACCAGGAACAATATACTGATCGCAGGATCCAATCCAAGGTTCACGTTTCACCAACAACAAAAAAAACAGCCTTTTGTTTGTTGACTGATTTGCAAGGTAGCGAGTCCTGTTATACACATACAATTGTTCAAACAAGACCTTTTGACCAAATCAATCATGTTTTGTTATCCAGTCAGGCTCACGTGGACGTCATCATACTATCTGAGCCGACATAAAGATCCGGAGCCTTCGCATGTCTGTTTCAAACACCGTCATGTCATTGATTTTTAGTCTATAGCACTGGGCAAACAAACAAATAAACCCTTTGGACGATTTGGTATTGTTCGGATCCTAATTGACTAACACCTCAGTGAATAAAGCCTGGCTCAGCACTATAAAAAAATAAATAAATAAAACAAAATCACATGACCTCATGCCTAGCAATAGAGCAGTAGCTTTTATAATGTTTAATCATGAAAAGAAAAAAAAAAAAAGGAGAGAGTGAAAGAGAAAAGGATGGCGTGACAAATCGCTGGCTCTACACTGTAATATAAATATATAAATGGCTAAATATAAATCAGTCCTACATGTGTTTGTACTACATTTTAAAATTAGCCCTTGGCGGAGAGAAAGTCCATACCTAAGCAGTTCACGTGGTCGAGGACGGTGCAGGTGGCGTTGTAGCGCTCGCGAGGGCAGGTCACGGTCATGCAGGCGGTGGAAATGTTGCAGCGGTACTGAGTAGGATCCAGCTGCCAGCAAAACTGACAAGTCACGGTCAGGTTGAAGGTCTGCTGCTGACGCGTGGCGTTCTGATGAGGATAGAGAGGGGGTATGCAAGTGTAAAACTGCTGTAATTTACAACATACAACGCATTTATATACAGCGAAATCTCGGCTTTACGGATTTAATTCGTTCCTGACTCAATGTACTGAAATATTTGAAAGCGGAAACGGATTTCTCCATAAGGAATAATGTAAAGTCGAATAATGCGTTCCAGACCACAAAAATATCACTTTAAAAATAAAAATACAACCAATTATTCACTTTTTAGCATTTAATAACGGTACTTTAACATCTATAAGAGGAAAACATTATCTTTACTGGGTACTTTACCAATGAGAGACTTCGTGACCTCAAAATTCTCAAAAGAGTTCACCTAATAGTAGTAGGGGTGCCAATATTTTAAACATGTTTCAATTAGACAGAAAAAAACTAAAGAAAAACACACTGTTCAGTTATATTTGGTTATATTATACAATTATTTTCTAATCCAAGCCTCATTGCTGCAGTAATTCACGTGAAAGGGAGCGCCAACAAATACATGTACATACATTTGTGTTAAAAATATATACACTTATTATTGGTCTAAAACAATATTCATTATTATTTTTCCGAGATACCGAATTTTGGGAAATGAAAAGAAATAAACACATTGAAATATACACATTATATAGATGTTTAATTTAATCACACAAAAACTGATACAAGTTTCACCTTTTGAATTAAATTACTGAAATAAATCAACATTATGATTTTCTCATTTATTACCTGTATAATGATGATTGAAAACACCAGGGGTTGTACGTTTTATATGCATTCATTCATCTTCTACCGCTTTATCCGATCTTCTCGGGTCACGGGGAGCCTGTGCCTATCTCAGGCGTCTATGGGCATTAAGGCAGGATACACTCTGGATGGAATGCCAACCCATCACAGGGCACACACACACTCACATTCACACACACATTCATACACTAGGGACAATTTTCCAAGGTGCCAATCAACCTACCGTGCATGTTTTTTGGACCGGAAGGAAACCGGAGAACCCGGAGAAAAACCCCCTGAGGCACGGGGAGAACATGCAAACTCCACACACACATGGCCGAGACCGGAATCGAACCCAGACCATGGCGGTGTGAGGCGAACGTGCTAACCACTAAGCCACCGTGCCCCACGTTTCATATCAATAAATATTAAATTTTGTCAATAAATATGAAATAGGCAAATTGTAAAGCATAACTGTTTGTTTCCAAAATAAGCAAATGGCTCCAATTAAACATGGAAGCCAGGCTGAGGCAAATAAATAAAGAAATAATGTCTGTGAAGAAAGACTTGTGTGATGTTGGGGTATACGCAACCTCGCAGTGAACGCCTTTCTTGGTCTTGCAGGTGAAGTTTGTCGGTCGGCCGTAGCTGCAGTTGTGATGGTACTCGCACGTGAAGCAGTCAGCTGGTAACTTATTGCACGCTCCTCCGCTGGGACACTTCGCCTCGTAACTGTCGGTCACAAAGTCTGAAAGAAATCAAGTCATACTTGGGTTTGGTCACTTCTGGGTATAGTTTTTAGGCCATCTGTTAGAAAATAATAAGGTTTTTTTTTCAGTTAGTCACTGCGTAAGAACGGACACTTATATCTCGCTGCCTTTCCTGCATTATTTCTTTCTTTCTGTTTTTGTTCATTTCGTAGCTGCAGTAAAGCGGACTCGGTTTGTGTAGAGAGTGCGGCTACATCATAGGGAACTGTTTATCTGTGTTTAATCTGGTGCTGATGTAAACATCATGCATCGTTTTCCCTTTTTCTTTCCCTTCGGGAATGGTCATAACTCTGCCAGAATTTCCTCAGAATTCGCTCTGTCGTTCTGAAGAACATTTACTAATATAAATAAACACAATATACAAAAGTTTGGACACAGAAACCATATGATTTGTGCCTTTTGAAGATCCTGTTCCACATTTAATCCCCATTTCCTGTTGTAATCTCCTCCTCTTTTCTGGGAATATGTTCCACTAGATTGTGAGATCCATTCAGCCACAAGGGTGATATAAGGAGGCACATTCACATTCATACCAAAGGTAATCAATAGTCTTCAGGTCAGAACTCTAGAGTAAATCCACCACAAACCCATGCATGCCAAGCGCGTTTCCATTACCCTTCAAAATGTGCAAATTTAAAGAGCGAATGGAAACGCATCAAATTCGCAAAAACACACATGTATCGCAAAAAAAAAATCTCGCATGAGGTGTTTTTTTTTTTATATGACACGAAAAAGGAATAATTTGCAAAACTGTAATGGAAATTTTTTTTTTGTATTTCCAGGTCACATGATATACCTTTCCTTGCCTTGGGCATGATGCTGCAGGTGCTACAAGACGCCGTATTGCACTGCACATCTCAAAACAAGTGGACGCCTTCATCTTTATCAAATTCTGAATCCACAGATCCTCCATAATATCACGCACTATTGCCTCCCAGAAAAAGCACATACGTGGCTGCGCCAAGTATTCATCGCCGATTACAAATATAAACAGATAATGCGTTGGCTGCGATATAAGTAAGCCTGCCGATATCGGTCTCCATATCGTTTTTTTTGAAAGACATTGTGAGAGGACGAGTTTTAGTCACATGATATGGTTAATGGAAACACCATCATTTTTTTAGAAAATATTGCAAATTTGTAATGGAAATGCGACTACTTATATATGTGTGTGTGTGTGTGTGTGTGTGTCTACAGCTCTGTGGTAACAGTTGGGCAAAAAAATGGCAAGGCTGGAAAAGTGGGGTGTCCCAATACTTTTGGCTGCACCATATATATACATCTGGGACAAAACACGACTCACTGAATCATGATTGTGGCCACACCCCTAAGCTTTGTATCCTGACCTTTTCTGGAACAACACCCTTGCCCAAAAATATCTCGAGTGTCCTTGGTACATTCACAACCTTGACTGACTGCATGGTATTCAAATCGACTGCAAGCTGATTGGATGGTGAAATCACATGATGGTATCTTTAAAACAGTTCAAAGCTATCAGTAATACATTACACATACACTACAAAACTAAAGCAGATATCGCAGCGGTGTAGAATAGGCTTTATTTGTCACATGCACATTACAGCACAGTGAAACTGATTCACCGCATATCCCAGCTTGGGGTCAGAGTGCAGGGTCAGCCGTGATACAGCACCCCCTGGAGCACAGAGGGTTAAGGGCCTTGCTCCTACAGGTTCATCCTACCTGATGATGGAAAAGAGGACAACGAAGAGGACGAGGCTGCTGCTGCCGGTGCTGCCGATCCGACCGGCCCGTGGACTGCTGGGCCGCGTGGAGGTGGATAAGGCGGATCTGGACCCACGTGTGCCGAGTTCTGGTATCCTGTGGAGCAGAGATGTTAGGATATGAAGAGTTCGGTACTCAAAGCTGACAATGAAAACAGTCTAATAAGAATTACACAGCAGGATTCCGCGTTTCTGATTCAGACATTTAAATCCATTTACTGGAGAAAAAAAAACAAAAATATTTGTAAATGTTATGACTTTTCTGATGTTCACAACAACCAATCACTGATTCCCAGTGTTTATAAACAGCCAAATACATATTTCCTGTGTCCCCAGAAAGCCAAATCATTAATCAATATAAATCAGTGCACCAAAAGCAGGGACGGGAGATAGCAAGTACTTTCAAGGCCTGGATCACCAATAACGATATTATATATATATTATTTATACTTATTAATTAAATAGACATGGGATGGGAATTTTTATGCACTTTTAATCATACATAAATCAACATATAATCTACCCCCATAAAAAACATCTAAGTGTTTTAAATTGATCAACTCTCAAGCTTATAAGAGAAATTCTTTTAGCAAATGCTCTATGAGATGATGCAATGATCGTAAGATATGTTGCTTGAATCTTAAACATCCATAATTAGAGTTGCAGCTATTTATTTTTTTGGTAATGGATTATTTCTCACTATTGAGTCGATTAATAAACCAATACTAAATAAATACGACAAAATAATACAGGTATGGGCACGGTGGATTAGTGGTTAGCACGGTCGCCTCACACCGCCAAGGCCCGGGTTCGATTCCCGTCACAGCCATGTGTGTGTGGAGTTTGCATGTTCTCCCCGTGCCTCAGGAGGTTTTTCTCCGGGTTCTCCGGTTTCCTCCCGGTCCAAAAACATGCACGGTAGGTTGATTGGCACCTTGGAAAATTGTCCCTAGTGTGTGAATGTGTGTGTGTGAGTATGTGTGCCCTGCGATGGGTTGGCATTCCATCCAGGATGTATCCTGCCTTAATGCTCATAGACGCCTGAGATATGCACAGGCTCCCCGTGACCCGAGGGAAGATCGGATAAAGCGGTAGAAGATGAATGAATCAATGAATGAAATAATACAGGTTTCTTAAAATAAGTCTTGCGATTCCTTTTTAAAGAAAAAAATGATATTTTTATTGCTGAATGTGCAAATCTGAAAACTAAACCCATTTAGTGCATTTAATTAAAATATTACACCAAAATACAAATATTTCAATTGAAAAAGAAACGCTCACACACTAGCATGACAGAGAGATAATCAGCGTTATACGCATCACCAAACATAATATCAAAATAAATCCCATGGATCTTTTGAATCAGCAACCAACATTGCAGTTGATGGCACGCCTCTCTCAAAAATGCTGGTAAAGATTTATTTAAAGTATTTTTTATTATAAGGACAAATTTATTTGCACAATCAAATCTTAATGTACAGGTTGATACGGCAGTGTTACGTCACCTTGTGTATTTTATATTCAATTCAATTCATTTTTATTTGTAGAGCGCTTTTTACAATTTGTCATCGTCTCAAAGCAGCTTTACATAATACTTATGTGTGAAAATATATACTAGCTTTATTTATGTACTTATTTTATTTAGCTGTGTGTGTTGTATTAATCTGTTTCACTGTCCAGAGCGACTTACAGTAAAGGGCAATCTGGAGGGGCCGGAAGTTTGGTGGAGCTGGGATGTGAACTCACGACCATCCGATCAGAAGTCGTAACCACTACTGTTGTAGATATTTGGAATCGATCCTCTTAAACCATACAGCACCAAATGGACTGTATGGAGGATATTATGGATGGATCCCTAACCAACAACTGTTTATTATTTTAACCCGTAACTTGTCAACATGGCCATTCAATTTTGATTCAAAACATCGCAATGGCGTCATGCGGCGACATTTACAACATGGTTTACCCCTTTACCCTGAAAACACCTGGAAGAACTCATGGGTGATGGACATTTCAGCGTGTTTACATTTCTTTCATGCATCCCCTAATTAATTGACTTGCACTCAAACATAATTAACACCAAACCAGGTCTGAATAAGTGATTTATTTCCACCGGATAATATTTTAAACTAATATGTTTTGACACTTGGGAAAGATTACCTAGCAAAATAACTAGTCACAGAGATGCTAAATGGCCTAAATCCAAACGACTCGATGCTCCCTATAAAGGTGCACTACGACAGGTAGAAAGAAAGTAACCGCTGCCGCACACTATCTAGTGCACTGGAACAGGAAATAAGCCACGTTTGTTATACAGCCCAAAGATTCACGCCAGCAATCGCTATAGGAAGGACATCAAAACGTCCAAAACGACGACCAAACTCTGCT